>PVIA01007540.1:0-82213 GCA_004024845.1 Tonatia bakeri
TGTTTGTTTGTTTGTTAGAGAGGAGAAGGAAGGAGAGAAATTATTGTATGAGAGAAATATCAATTGGTTGCCTCTTGCATGCCCCCAACCTGCGGCCTGGCCTGCAACCCCGGGTTTGCAGGATGACACTCTGTGCCACTGAGGGCTCTGGCCAGGGCTGCCGGGGTCACTTTCCATGCCTGTGCACATATGTGGGTGTGGATGCATGTAATTTTAGAGCATGGATGTTCTGTGAAAAAATTTAAATCAATCCTTATTGGTTGCCCAGTATTTACGATCAGCGAGGCACTTGCCATTCTCGTTCACGTATTTTTGCGTACTCGTCCAGTTACTGTCTTAGAGGACAGGCCTGCCCGCAGAGTTGCTCGTTAGAGTGTAAACATTTGTACTTTGTCTTCTAGGAGGTTGTGCCAGCTTGTGCTCCTGAAAGCCAAATGTGAGACCATCCATTGCCCCAGATCCTAACTGACACTAGGTTCTACCACGTTATAAAAATATTTCTCAATTTACTAGGTTAAAAATTTGTGTTTCCTTTTCATTTGCATTTCTTTGTATATTCCTGAGATGTAGCATGTTTGGGCCACTTGCATTACTTTTTTGAATTATCATTTCATTCTTTTGCCCTTTTTTCTAATAAGTTCTTCATCCTTTTTCTTTCTGATTTTTATTTAAAATTTTTTTTAAAGTTTATTAATTTTAGAGGGAAAGGAAGGGGGAAGAAAAACATCCAATGGTGGCCCCCTGTATATACCCCTACTGGGAATGGATCCTGCAGCTGTTCAGTGTACAGGACGACACTGCAACCAGCTGAGCCATGCTGGTCAGGGCATGTTTTTTCCTTAAAAAAAAAAAAAAAATGATTTTATTTATTTTATTTTTAGAGGAGAAGGGAGGGAAAAAGAGAGGGAAAGAAACATCGATGTGTGGTTGCGTGCCCCCAACTGGGGTCTGGCTTGCAAACCAGGCATGTGCCCTGACTGGGAATTGAACTGCGAACCCTTTGGTTTGCAGGCCAGTGCTCAGTTGTTAGGGTGTCATCCCAGTATGCCAACGTTGTGTGTTCCATCCCAGGTCAGGGCACATATAAGAAGCAACTAGTGAATGTATAAATAAGTGGAACAACAAATTGATGTTTCTCTCTCTCTCCCCCTTCCCCCCGCCGCTCCCTTTCTCCCTCCCTCCCTCTCTCTCTCTCTAAAATCACTAAGTGAAAAAAAAGTATGCATAGTTTTTTTCCTGCCTAGTCCACCTATATTTTAATCTTAATTTTTAAACCATTATGTGCTTCTGGCAGACCTCTGAGTCATGCCATCAAACTTTGAATTTTTCTGGGCTTGATAACATACCCAGGAAAATCTTTCCCACCAGTTATTAAGCATTCTCTCTAGATTTTCTTTTCTGTTTCTGATTTTTATCCTTAGGTGTTTGATACAGATAAACATTTATATGTATAACTGTATATGTGTGTGTGCATAAACATGCATATATAATAAGCATATAATATATATAACCAGCATGTAGGTATATGTGTGTGTATATATATATGCATGCAAGGTGAGATAGAGCTCTTTTCCAGCCCCTCCGCTCTCCCCTGTTAGATGCTTATTATTGAATTATTTATCCTTTCTACTGATCTGAAATGGGGTCTTTACCTTGTGCTTCATCTGGATGTTCTTGTTCATTGATCCGTTTGTTCGGCGCCTGCGTTGGTACCAAAGTTTTTTCTCTCTCTCCGTCCACACTGGTTTGGTCTCTGTCAGTCTAGCATAGTGAAGAGAAACTGCTGCTCCTTCTCTGTGAAACGTCTGTCAGAGACGGAGTGCGATCTCATAGTAGAGGTTCATTTGTTTCTCTAAATGATCTGTTACTAGTTTTTATCAGTTGAGACCACAGCTTTTTTTTCCCTTTGGCAGCAGAAGTTGTAGGTTGATGAAGAAAACTAATTAAGGCAACTTTTCTTACAACTGAAAATTGAATTGTCGTAATCTGCAACCTTCATTTCTCTAGCATCGTTTCCCAGCTTTTCTCACATCTGAGAACACATCAAACATAAAACTACTTAGAGGGTGCATGGGGTTAGTGGGTGAGTGCCCTTCAGGTCAGAGACCAATGGTCCGTAGTCTGGGTGGCCCCACCCCTTTGCAGAGCATGAGGGTTGGACTTGTGGAGCACATGTGCGTGGTGTCGCATGCACATCGTGGGGGACACGTTTGGGAAGTGCTGGTCTGGTTGGAGCACCCCAGCTTTAACTGTTCCCCTTTGTAGGGCATTGTAGCTCTGTCTGGAGTTCACATTTTGGGAGTTAGAGTTCTTTTTCTTTTAAATTTTATAATTGTGGTAAAATAAAACTTATCATTTTAACCATTTTAAGTGTACAGTTCTTTGGTATTAAATAAATTCACTGTTGCTCAGTTATCACCACCATCCCTCTCTTGCACTCTTTTCCTTGCCCGAGGGGAGCTCTGTGCCCAGTAAACACTCCCGCCCCATTCCCTGCTCCCCCAGTCCCTGGCAGCCTGCAGTCTGCTGTCTGTCTACACGAGTCTTACGGCTTTGCGTGGACTGCTCCGTGTCTTCTTGGGACTGGCTTACTTCATGTAGCGTGATGTCCTCAGGGTTCATCCACGGCGTAGCATGTGCTGGGATTGCTTTCCTTTTTTAGGGCTGAGTGATATTTCATCAAGTATGTGCTACTCTTTGTCCATTCATCCATCGATGACACCTGGGGTGCTCCCACCTCTGGGTCTTGTGGCTGAAGTTGCCGTGGACCTGGTTGTACAAATCCGAGAGCTGGTCTCCTTGTGAGGGCTGTTTTTCCCTCCATTTTCTCACCTCGTAGTCAGACACTCCAGTCTGAACTTTGCTTCCATTATTCTGCTGAAACCTCCTCCTTAGCTCACTGGTGGTCTCAGAGCTGTTAAATATGAGGACTATTTTTTCAGTGCTTATTTTATTTCCTGTTTCAAGTGTTATCTAAGCCAGTTGACCACGCCTTTCTCCTTGTCCCCTGGTTTTTCTCCCTCATGCTGGATGTTGTTTCTTGATCTCTGCCTGGCATCTAGAAGTAGAGTTTTGTCAGGGCTTGAAGCTAGACCTTCCGCTCTGTTATGTGGATATTTCTCAGGAATCAGACCGAGGCCCTCCACTTCCGAAGTTGTGTTTTGAGCTCAGTGCTCTGCCGAACTCCACAGCAGCGCCACCTGCCTGGTGGCTGGAAGGTCTGGCCACTGACCCTCTCGGGGGCCTGCAGTGCAACCTACTGGCTTCCTCTCTGTCTCTCTGTCTCCATAAGGGGCACTCACTCCCAGGGGCCCAGGTCAGACCTGGCGGTTAGTGTTGGATCAGCTTTTACACTTAGAATAGCTTTGGAGTCACATGAAAACTGCTAGAATGTTACAGAGTTCTTGTGTACCCCACGCCCAGTCTCCCTGTTAACGTTGCTGTGGTGCTTTTGTCCCAGCCAGTCAGCGGGGCTGGTGTGTTATTATCAACGACACTCAGGTTGTTTGGGTTTCCTCGGTTTTCCCCAGCGTCCTTTTCTGTTCCAGGACCCCATCCAGGATGTCACATTACGTTTAGTCATCGTGTCTCCTTAGGCTTTTCTGGACCGTGACAGTTTCTCAGATTGCTTGGTTTGTGTTGACCTTGACAGATCAGCTGTTTTATGTGATGTACTTCACTCTGGGTGTGTCTGCTGCTTTTTTCCCGGTCAGGCTGGACATGTGGGTTCTGGGAGGGAGGACCACAGGGCTGCAGCGCCCCTCCCAGCACATCCGTCTGCATTACTCGTCACTGACGACGCTAGCCCCTCGCCCCTGGCTGGCTAGTGTTTGTCAGGTTCCTCCCTTTGAAGTGCTAACTCTTTTCCCTTAGAGGCCATTTTCGATATCCCCTTCTTTTACTCCATGTTGAACCCAAACCTGTAGGTTGTGTTCCCAAATTTCCATCCTGTCCAAATCACTCTTTACAGCCAGCACTCTGGTCCGAGCTGAGCAGCTTTGGGGGTCTCTCAACTCCTGTCCCTGCTCTGCCCTTGTTATGTCCCCTCCGAGCCCAGTCTCCACTCAGATGTCAGAGTGGTCTTTCAAAGATGCAGTTGGATTCTGGTGCCCCTTTCCTGAACCTTTGAATGATTTCCTGTCGTACTCCAGGCCATGTCAACTTCTCATCGTGGCGCACAGGTCTGTCGCCCTCCAACCTCCTGCCGAGCCCCTCTCCACTGGTTCCCTGGTCTAGCCACTCATTCCTTTTCTTAGTTCCCTCTACACTCTCAGGCCCTCATTGCCCCGTTGCCTTTGACAGGCCATTTCTTCTGCTTAGAAGATGGTCACCCTCCACCTTGCCACCCCTCAGGTCTCAGCTAACTTGGTCTTTCCCGGGAAAATTTCTCGGTCCCCAGCAGTGTCAGTGAGGCCCCCTTGCTGTGTTTTCTGTGGCATCGAGTGCATCTCCTTCACTGTTCACAGGGCCTGCACGGCCTGCCCCGTCTGGACCCTCCCCTTCCGGGCCCAGACAGACGAGGCTGAGACCCTCTCTGCTCTCACGGGGCAGCTTGGCGCCCAGTGCAGAGCCTGTGCAGTCTCTCCAGGGTCGGGTGCTCAGTAAATGTTTGTGGATGAATGATTTGTTCTTTTTTTTAAGTATATTTTATTGATTATGCTATTACACTTTTCCCAATTTCTCCCCCCTTATCCCCTCTCGGTCCTGCACCCCCCAACGCTCCAGCATTCCCCCCCTTAGTTCATGTCCATGGGTTGTACATAAAAGTCCTTTGAGCTCTCTGTTTACCATTTCTGACGTTTCCCATCTATTTTATGCTTACTAATTATGCTTCTTATTCCCTGTACCTTTCCCTCTCTTTTCTGCTCTTCCCCCTCCCCACTGAAATCTCTCCATGTGATCTCCATTTCTCTGATTCTGTTCCTGGTCTAGTTGTTTCCTTAGTTTTTGTTTTTGTTGTTTGTCTTTTCTTTTAGATTCATTTGTTGATAGTTGTGAGTTTGTTGTCATTTTACTGTTCATAGTTTTGATCTTCTTTTTCTTAGATAAGTCCCTTTAATGTTTCGTATAATAAGGGCTTGGTGATGATGAACTCCTTTAACTGTACCTTATCTGGGAAGCACTGTATCTGCCCTTTCATTCTAAATGAAAGCTGTGCTGGATAGAGCAATCTTGGATGTAGGTCCTTGCCTTTCATGACTTTGAATACTTCTTTCCAGCCCCTTCTTGCCTGCAAGGTCTCTTTTGAGAAATCAGCTGCTAGTCTTATGGACACTCCTTTGTAGGTAGCTCTCTCCTTTCCTCTTGCTGCTTTTAAGATTCTCTCTCCTTTAATCTTGGGTAACTTAATTATAATGTGCCTTGGAATGTTCCTCCTTGGGTCCAACTTCTTGGGGACTCTCTGAGCTTCCTGGACTTCCTGGAAGTCTATTTCCTTTGCCAGATTGGGGAAGTTTTCTTTTATTATTTGTTCAAATAAGTTTTCAATTTCTTGCTGTTGCACTTCTCCTTCTGGCATCCCTGTGATTTTGATGTTGGAACACTTAAAGGTGTCCCAGATGTTCCTAAGCCTCTTCTCATTTTTTTGAATTCTTGTTTCTTCATTCTGTTCTGGTTAAATGTTTATTTCTTCTTTCTCCAAATCATTGATTTGAGTCACAGTTTCCTTCCTTTACTGTGGGTTCCCTGTACATTTTCCTTTATTTCACTTTGCATAGCCTTCACTTCTTCCTCTATTTTGTGGCCATACTCAATCATTTCTGTGAGCATCTTGATTACCAGTGTTTTGAACTCTGCATATGATAGATTGGCTTTCTCTTCCTCACATAGTTGTTTTTCTGGGGTTTTGATCTGTTCTTTCATTTGGGTGATAGTTCTTTGTCTCAGGGCACCTGTTACATTATTAAGGGGTGGAGCCTTAGGTATTCACTAGGGCAGGGTGGCCCACTTTGCTGTGTTGTGTCACTGTCTGTGGGAGAGGGGTCAGAGAGGGAACAATGCCACTTGCTGTGCTCTTGCCCCACTTTCAGTCACCTCCCCTGCTACCCACAAGTGAATTGCTCCCTTCTGGTGCTGATTCCTGGGTTGGTGGGTTTGTGTACATTCTAGGACCCTGTGAGTTCCTCCAACGGACTATCCTATGAAACAGGGAGTTTCTCTATGCTGGTCCCCTGGATTGCGTAGTCTGTCTCACTCCCCAGTTGTTCCTCCTAGATTATCTGCACATGAATGTGGGACCACCCTGGCTGCCAGGTGCCACCTTGCTGTGTATCCTCTTTGCTCCAGCTGCTCATCTCTGCCCCTCCTACCAGTCTGGATGAATGTTTCTTCTTTAACTCCTTGGTTGTTGGACTTCATGCATTTCAATTTTCTGGCAGTTCTGGTTGTTCGTTTTTAAATTGGTTGTTGTCCTTCTTTTGGTTGTGAGAGGAAGTGAAGCGTATCTACCTACACCTCCGTCTTGGCTGGAAGTCTGAATTTGCCTCTTAATTAAAGTAGTAGAACTGCAGAATGAGAAGCAATTACTCTTCCTTCTTTGCATACAAACATGCAAGTAAGTCCTTGTCTTTATTTCTCTTGTTCCACTGATTTAAATCCCACACATGTCCTTTTACGTGTATTGTGTACAGTGCTGTGATAGGCACAGCAGTGGGTCTGGAAAGTGTGTCTCACCCTTGAGGGCCTCCCTGTTCATTCGTTTCTCGTCCTCCCGCCGCGGGCCGGAGCCCCTCATGCGGAGTGTGGGCGGGGCAGGCTGCCGGCCAGTGGAGTGCGAGCACCTTCCTGGCCGTCAGGGCTGGGGGTGTGAAGTGGGCAGGTCTGGGCAGGTCTGGACAGATGTAGCTTGGATTCCAGTCTGCTTTTTAAGATGTACGGCATATGTCTCAAACTGAACCTTTGTCCATCTGCAAACACAGGGGTCGCAGTACCCTGCTTGTAGAGCCGGGGAAGAATCAGATGAGAGAAGTGCGAGCTGACCAGCATCACAGTTGAGGTAACCAGAGCTAATGGGTATTGGTTTTTAGGTCCTAAGCACCAGACTAAGCAGTGTTTACCACTTATTTTCATTAATTTTCTTGGCACCCCCATGAGGTAGGGATGTTACTATCTTCATGCTATAAGTGGAGAAAGTGAGTCTTAGTTTAAAAGTTAAATCATTTGTTCAAGGTTGTAGAAGTAGGAAGTGGTAGTGCTGTTATCTCAACCCAGAATTGCTTGACATGCGTGTAAAGCCCAGAGAGGACCCCAGATTTCCTCTGTAGCCACGCGGCCTGTCAGTGCAGCTTTATTCTTTTGGGTGTTAAAGACTTTTTAGGCGTGCGTTGGCATTTAAAAATTTTCTTGAAAGTCTTGGGAGGGAGGACCACATACAGCTATCACCAGCTGGAACTTGTTTCTTACTTTATACCTTGGCAGCTTTGCCAGCTGTGGCTGGTACGGAAGGAGGCAGGACACGTGTGGGGGCCCGGGGTGGGTTGGACCCACCTGCGCAGTTTTCTTAAAACGAGAATTGTGGGCTCGTCTGGGAGCTGACTGCAATGCAGAGGGCTCAGTGCCTCTCCTGATGCACTAAACCGTCTTCTTGTAGGGGTAGGGCTCGGCAACTGTTCTACAAATGACTTGGCTTCCATAAGGGATTCCCAGTCAGTCTGAAGTCTGAGAGTCAGCGAATAGAGGCGGTGGGAGGTGGGCGGACGTCAGTGATCCGGGCGGGAGGGCAGTACGCGAGCACAGGTGGGCGCGGCGAGCGGGCTCAGAGGCCACCAGGACAGATGGAGAGTCCTCACCAAGGCCATGTGTTTCCCTTGCGTCCTGTTTCTTACAGACTGGTGTTTGGGGGACTTTGGCGTGCATTCTGTTAGTCTTTTCCCTGGTGAGATGGTGCCAGAAAGGAATGGGATGTTGGCTGGGACACAGTTGACATAATACATACAAGTCTGCGAAAAAGCTTAAGAATATTTGATGAATTTAAGTGTCATCTGCAGAGCTAGGACCATGTCAGAAGTTGATTTTCAATAGTCTCTTCTTAGAGAAGCTATGTCCATTTGCCCTGATTTTCGATTTAGAAAATACGGTAATTTCAGGTTTGTGGCTAATATAAAAGTTAGTGATCAATATTAAATGATTTAATTATATAGTATATATATATTGACTCATTTCAAACAAGGAGGGTACTTTTTTTCGTCACCCACCAGGAAGACCAGCAGCAGACGACTGGTGCCAGCGTTGGGTTGCTGGCTCGGGAGGCACCTCTCCCAGGGCTCAGCGTGCTGTGCGTGGGGCTGCAGGGAGAGGCCGAGCCCGTCTCGCGCCTGCCTCCCCGCTCTGAAACAGCTTTTTTGAAGTACAGCTGGCATCTAATACATCGCACACACTTAAAGTGAATGGTTGACAAGCGTGCACACACTCACCCCACGCAGCCATCACCTTCCACCCCAGTGAGTGTTTTCGTCATTCCAAAAGTTCCCTGGTGCCCCGGACCTCCCTCCTTCGTCACTCTGTGGCATCTCTGATGCCATCAGGGAAAAAATTGCATTGTCACAGATAAAATACTAGGTGGCAAGTTGCTTAATTTGTGGTGCCAGCTTTTGTTTTCTTTTTGAGGGCTGTAGTGGAAACAATGTGATGATTGTAGGTACACATCGCTGAATCATTTACAGAACGTGCGAGAAACAAATAGGGCAGACTCCGTTCGAGAGGCTCAGCATGGGAAGTCTCCTTTCAGAAAGGCTGACAAAGAGGATGGCTCCTGACGGGGCAGGGGAGAGGAAGAAGGGCGTGCACCAGCTGCAGGAGCCACAAACTTGAAAAGACCAGATGCTTTTGTCTTGGTTGTTCAGTATGTGGTATTTCCAACATGCTGAAAAACTAATATCAGTTCTAACCTGGAAGGAAAGTAGATATATAATCCTCACTTAAACTCAAGGACAGACTTTGCTCAAGTGTGTTTTATTCTAGGGAATTGTCTGTTCTATTCGATGACATGTTGACGGTTTACTTATCGATTGCTATTTATAATTTATAGATTAATTTTTTTTGTTCCATCCCTGTGTGGAGAATTTTTGAGTTTATTTGAGCCCAACCGACGACAGTTGCTGGGAAGCAAGACCTCATTGGATTGAGGAAGTGCTCCCAAGGGTGGCAGTTTGCACCTTATTTTATACATTAGAACAGCGTCCCCAGCCTTTCTGGCACCAGGGACCGATCTGCTCACTTGCCTGCTGCTCACCTCCGGCAGTGCATCCTGGTTCCTAATGGGCTGTGGACCAGCACCAGTCGATGCCCAGGTGTTGGGGACCCCTGCATTAGAACCACAGGAGAAGATGCACTGGGGTTATGTGAAATCCACTGGTGATCATTTAGGGAGGCGGGAGAGAGCACAGGGAGGACATCTCTGGGACTGGATGAAAAGTAAAATGAATGGACACATACCGTATTTTACATCAGTGGGTCCAGGATGGTTAACAGTTACGTGAGCACAGCGAGGTGTTTGTGGGCCTGGCTCACAAAGGCAGAGGAGTTACCTTGACCTTCTGAAGGCGTGTTACCATATATGCAGAAAGACAGTAGACAGGTTTGTTAAGGTAAAGATTGACCTTTGTCAAGGAATCTACTGGCCTAGGATATGACTACCTGCCATGACTTGATTTTAATTAGGAATTTTAAAAAAATGATTTACTGATTTTTAGACAGAGAGAGAGAGGGGAAAGAGGGATGGGGGGAGAGAGAGAAACATCGATTTGTTGTTCCACTTATTTATGCATTCATTGGTTGCTTCTTGTATGTGCCCTGACCCAGGCTGCTGTGGTTTCGAGTTAGGAAGTTTTAATTTCAGACCATCTGCATGGTTGCTTCAGGGCCACGATGCAGGCTGCCCCTGAGCTTGTCTGGTTTGGTGCGTGGCCCCTTCTTCTGTACAAGCCTGTAGTAAGTTTTTGGCTGGACATTTCTCTCTGATCTCTGAATACATCTGCCGATGTTAGTTTCTGCTGCAGAAAGCATTGTATTGTCGGGTTAATAGCCATTCTGTGAAGAGTTGGTAAAATATATGGGACGATGGGCATGGGTCCCTTCAGCTGTCCTTGAGTTTCTCTGGCTGTCCAAGTCTTCCTGGCTCTCTGTGTGCGTTTCTTCTAGTTCTTCCACGAGCTCCGTTTTGGAGCGAACGTGCTTGTGGTGAAAGTGGCAGCACTTCCGTCGTGATTTAACCCTGTCAGAAACGGCGTTCTTTGTTCTGCGTCTGTGCAGTTGGGAAGTGACCCAGGTAACTCTCTGTGCTTGTGCGTGCTGGTTGGTCCTTGGCACCAAGAACAGTTTAACACAGAGTGCAAGTGGAGTGTGTTGGAAAACATATTTATGTAAAAAGTTGCCCAAACATTGAGAGCTTCATATGGGCAAGAATTTCCCTGGAAATGCATTTTTTGACTCTTGGCTGGACTCCGGTGACTTGAGGGTCTTGCGAAAGTGATGCCCAGTGTGCTCCTTACTTCAGGGACACAGTGCAGTTTTCCAGTCAGACCGTGGCACGCTCGTGTGCTAGTTGTGCACATGAAGTGTTGAGGGCTTAGTAGGATTTTGAGCATTTGCTGTCTAATTTGGTTTCTGGCCGTCATTTCGGAAGGGGACTCTCTTGCAGGAGACTCACCTTCTCTTTCCCTGGATGTAAAAATGTCAGTGCTACCAGGTGGAGACTTGGTTCAGGTTAAAGAAATCCCAGCAGGCTTTGCGTGCACAGTGTTCATCAGGCCAGGCCATCTGCAGTCCACACCCGGCCCTGACAAAGAAAAGGGGGCTCTGGAGAGAGGAAGACAGGCCGTTGTGGTCCACGGGGCACTCTGGCTGGGGCCCAGGAGAATGTTTTGTGTCCAAGTCCTTTGGGAAAAAATGCAAAGCTCTTTAGGCCCCACAGCTTCTGGAGTTCAGAGCAGAAATGTCCCTCGAACAGATCTGGGGTGAAGCGGACAGTTGTCACACTGTGTTTGTGGGGATGTGTGCGCACCCCAGGCACCTGCCCCAGCAGAGAGGCTCCGGCTGAGGTTCCTGATTGCAGCTGTCAGGTGCGTCCGGGGGGGGCTCCGGCCTCCAGGTGTCTCTTGACTGACTGTGTGTCCAGGACCCTTGCTGCTGGGGACACAGCAAATCCTGGAAGCCTTAACTGTCCTCCACCCTGGAGTAAACTCATCTGGAGAACGCAACTAAAATCCTTTACAGATGTTTTTAAATCACCTAAAATTTGGGCTAACATACTTTTGTGAGTTGGTGAAGTTTAGAAATGATTTAGAAGGTTTTTGAAAAGCTTCTGTGAGTACTCTAGACCCTTGTTTTCAAGAAGAAATTACTTAATAAGTTCATGTGTCTTGGTAATAAAGGGGTACATAGAGATACTTGATCTGAATACATAGACTTTTTCTCATTCTTAATAGGAAATTTTCTAGTAAAACAAAACTTGACTAATGTTATACTGCTGGCTTCTTGCCTTTTCTTACAAAGATGCTGAAGTGGTGAATAACAATGCTACTAGAACAGAGTGTGCACTGTTTCGATGGGGTATTGATTCCTTCTATAGCGTGCAGAATTGCCTGCGTGCCTCCCAGCAACAGACACATGTGTGACAGGCTGTATGGGAGATGAGCATTCCGGAGAAATAAAATGCTGGTTTACTTTTCAGTAGCTATGGAACTTAAAAAAAAATCATGTTTTTAGAAACAAGGCCTCGAGGCACCAAAACACTTGTATCTAGTGTAGGAAACTCTGCAAGTTATTTTTAACAGACCCTAATCAGGGAAACAGAAACCTAATGTTTATGGAGTTTGTTGACAGGCAAGATCTTGGAGATATTGCGCGTTGGGGTCTGATGTCTCAACGAAGTGAGTGGTAATGTGATCTTTTTGCTGGCGGAGGGTCTTTGTAAAAAAAAAAAAGCAACATCTGAAATGCAAATAAAGAGAAGCGCAGTGAAACGGGGTTTGCGTGGATTTATTGACTGCTCTAAGCCACCAGAAAGGATATGCTTACTGTTCCTTTTAATAAAATCATTCTGGGCAGTTGTCAGTATTGAAATCTCCAAGTATTTTTGGAATTTGACAGGTTTTGTGGGGCGAAACTGCACTAGGAGGCTGGAAGGAGAGGTGGAGCTTCAAGTGTGTTTCTGCTAGTTGTGCTCCCCTGTACTCTCGGAACTCTCCCTTGTCGTCGCTGCCTGCTGGGGATTGGGGTGCTGGAGTCAGGGAAGGCAGGCGAGTAAGGGTGATGTCATCGTGGCGGCCTCCAGCCTGTTCGCTAGTGAAGTGGACGTGGGAATGAATGTGATATTAATTGTTGCGCTTGCTCTCGCCGCAGAGTTGTGTTTGGCTGACGTAGGTGGTTGCTGTGTGTTGCAAAGCAAAATCTCAGCTCTCTGTGTTCTTAAAACATAATCTCTCTTAGTTTGCTAATGGGAAGATAAGTAAGTAATAGCATTTGTTGAAGAAATTGAAGCCTAACCTGTCAGATGCTTTTTTTCCCTTGTAAGAGAGCCCTGGTGTCAAGTTTCTATTAGTTCCGTGTAATTCCAGTAGAACTAGCAAGTGATTTTGCTTAAAATGTCTTTTTGCCCCTGTGCTGTGTGAGTTGATGTGAGAACAGATCTTAATAGATATAGTTACACAGTTTATTTTATCATGTATCACTTTATTGCTGTCTTCTAGAACATTGTTATACTAAATGTTCCAATAATGGAAATTTTATGCAGCTACTTCAAATGAAACAAATTTGCAAAACTCAATTTTGGAACTCATTCCTTGAGGAGAGGAAAAAAAACTCACCACGCTGTAACTAAATTAGATTTCTGATACGTTGGCAACTTGTCAAACACTGTCATTCCCAGAAATCAGGGTGTGGGGTCCAGTGGAAGTGTCAGTGCTGCTCAGTTTACAATTGGGGGTATTTGGGATTTGAATATGATTGGATGGTTAATTTTGTACAAAAATTTTGTTGGTAACAGGTAATTAAAATTTGGTTTTGTACCTAAATAAAATGGCTCTACATGAAGTCAGGAATGACTGTGTTCAATTACCAGGGAGCCTTCTTTTCAAGAACTGCATTTTTATTTCTCAGAGATGTCAGTTTTACTTACTGGAGCTCCTTTGTTTTGCAGAGATCATGATGCAGCCGCCCTTTTGGATTTCTTTTTAATAATGTGTGACCCTTCACCTTTGATCCCCTGACCTGCATTACCTTGGTAACCATTTCATTTTTTAATTTAATTTCATTTTTTAATTTTGGTGTGCAAGCTGTAACATTTCATCTCTCAAAGTGTAACGTGCTGATTTCCTCAAATAGAGATATCCCTTTGAGTGATAAATTTGCAAAATGCTGTCTTCATTTTCTGTATTAAAATTCATTTCAGTTTTTAAAATAAAATGTAATCTGTGTTTTCATCCTTTTAAAATTTTAGTTTAATGAGTACATTTCCCCATACAGTATATCTCTGTTTCTATTCATATTTTGCAATAGCTAAATTAACTTGTGGTTCACACAGATCTTTCTCTCACCCCCCTCCTTCCTCCCCTCTCTCTCCCCCAGCCCCACCCCCCACACACATGCGGCACCACAACCCCTTCCCTCCCACACACACCCCCTCATCATCGCCACACCCTCCACCTTTTTGCAGATTAACTCCTGTTTCTTTTAGAAATTGTGGCAACTTGAATTTATTACTCTCAGCTGCCACATTCTACAGCCTTAGATGACATTTTGTATTCTTGAGTATTGTTGGGAGAAAAGGTTTAGCCCTTTAATTCCATGTGTGGTATGGGCTAGAAGAGAAGAAAGTTGTCTCATTTCCAAAATTCACCTTTCTCCTTTAATATTTTATTTCTTTATTTGAGGCATAAGTTAAGAATAAGCAACATTTTACTAACATGATCAAAAATGTCCTTTTGTAACTCTGCCGAAGTCTGGTCAGCTGTGATGGTCCGTGTACCAGATTGCTTGATGCCATATGCTGTTTTAGGACTGTTTTTCAGACGATGCATTTTTTTTATTGTAGTCTTCTTTTTAGAAAATTCTTATTCCAAAGCAAACAACCCAAATCTAAAAACAAAAGTCAAACTTGAGTTTATTTTTTGAACTGGAAAGATATTCCCAAGAAATCGTGTTCTTAAAAAAATCATGTGAGATCTCTTAGCATGGCCTACCGAAGCACAGATTATTTTTTAAGTGTCTCTTTATTTTATTGTCTAACATTTAATGCTGATGCTTTAATTGCACACAGCTGAAGCTGCTAAATGAGCACTGAAATGGATGTAAGTCCTTTCTGAGCTTTGTGTATACCTATAAAAGTTTATGTCATTCATTAGAATCACAGATTAAAATTAGTTGTAGTGAGCTGTTCATTGGTGATAGGAACGCTTACGAACTCTTCCTCAGGCTTACCAGCTCATTGTTGTCTGTACTGCTTACGTAGCTGGAAGACTGCCTTTGGCCTGTTGGGTGTCTTTTCACAGAATCGCAAAGCATCAGCTGCAAAATGCAAATAGGTAAAACATCTTATGATCATAAAGCCAGAAAGTACATGGAGTAAATGTCCTAATAGTTGGGAGCAACTGATTTATTCAGCCTTGCGTTTTAAGGTGATTTTTAATGCAAATGCTCTTAGCACCGTGTAGCGATGTGTTCCCCATCCCATCTTTTATTTGTGCCTCTGACAGCATGTCCTTCCCCACCCACCCCGCTCCTGGGGGCCATGGAGCTTAGGCTGACTGTTCAGAGACTCTCGGGCTGAGCTGAGCGGGCGGCTCCACTCCTCGTGCTCAGGCAGCCCTCACCTCGCCAGAGCCTGAGGGTGAGCTGGCTGGTGGTCCCTAGGGAGTCACAGCTCCCTGTTGGCAGAAGAGGGCCTTGTCCATGTCCCCTGGGGCTCCCCTGGCATCTAGAAAGAGTCCGGTACTTTACTCAGAAGTCCAGTAAGAGTGGCAGAGACAACAGTTGCAGAAGAGAAAATTTGGTTTTTAATTGTGATGCTTTATTTTGCATTTAGGTCAATTAGATTTTCTTTAACGTTTTCTGCTTAATACATTTTAAGATAACCTAGTTTTTCTAAGATAGCTTGTGTATGGACATATTACTTATTATCAGTGATCATGGGTTATGTAGTTAGTATTTAGGAATTCTGGTAGGTTTTGGCCACATGGATGTAGTTTTTATAACCAGGATTCAATGAGAAAACCTTAGTGTGAGAACCAAGGAACCTGCTTATGACTAGCAGGGTTTCTGGATAGCCATTGGTGTCTTTTAAGTCAGTTACATAAAACTGAAAAACCCAGACTGAAAGACTTCCATGCTGGTGTTTGAAACAGTGAACTAGTTGTTTGGCCTCCTCTGTGGGGTGTGTGAGCCATTCTGCTGGTTCTGCTTCCCTTGCACCTGTGTGAAGCGTGGATATTGTGTGTCTCCGACTTGCTTTCTAGGGTAGTTGGCAGGACAAATAAGACACTGATGATGGAGACACTGGGAACTTAGAAGAGGTGCTTTTAACCTAAACTGCACCCTTTGCCTGGGTCAATGATGGGTGCAGTCGTCATGCTTAGGGGCAGGGCCTGAACCCTGTGGGGAAAGGCGGGGGGCATGGGCTCGGGGCCAGGCTGCCTCGGGTCAGATCCCACCTCAGCCCCTTGCAGAGGTCTGACTCAGACAGATTCCCTAACCTCTCCGAGTCTCAGTTTCTTCCTCTTTAAAACAGCGGTGACAGTAATAGTTTCACTTCCAGGGCCATGATGTGTGCTGCGTTCTCAGAGCAGGGTGGTGCGCTGTGGGGCCTTGTGTGTGGGGACCCCGCCGGGACCCCGCTCACCAGCAGAAGCCCAGGCAGGAGGGTGCTCAGTGAACTGGAGTTCTGGGGGCACACACACGTCACACAGAGTTAAACTTGAGAGACTCCCCTGTCAGTTCTCTGCCACTGCCCTGGGGACTCTCGTGTGCTCCTAGAGCGAGGAGCTGCTGCCCGTGCTGGTGCCTGGGGTTAAACCTGGGCTCCCAGCCTTTGGGAAGAAAAGTTTAGATGAATAGGAGCTACTTAACTTGTGCTGATAGGTGCTTTTGTTTGGGCTGTTGTTGGCCTTGGAGACACAAGGAAAGAGGCCCGTGGTAGAGACCCAGAATCAGCACTCACTCTGTCCCTTTTGGCCTCTGTAAGCTAACTAGCTTTCAAGGAGTCAGAATGCGTTGAACTGATTAAAGATTTTTGCCCAGAGGCCTCAACGCTTGCCCCTACTAGAGGAGTGTGAAGGACCTCTACTGTCCCATGTCCTTCCAGGGCTTCCATATGTTTTGGTTCCCTGAGTCTGGGAGGGAGGTGGTGTGTTAGCCCGGTCTGCGCCCAGGAATACTGATGTTCAGGTCCACCCAGTCAGCTCTCCCAGGTCATACCCTTCGTCCGGTGCAGACCTGGACCCCAGACCCAGCGCTGCCCTTGCCCTGGCACCTGCGCCTGACACTTCCTGGCAAACCCTGTCGCACCTCTGACAAGCAGTGGTTCTGCCATCTGGTTACGGGGACCTCAGCTGTGCTCCCTATCACCCTCGCTGCCAGCAGTCTGACTTAGTGAGGCCTCCGGCCACCTGCCGCTGCCACCATGCCCTCCAGGAAGGCCCTGCCATTCATGTGGCACTTGTAGGGACTTCCTCAATTGTGGCTGCACATCCAGGTCGCTTGTACAGCTTTAAAATGCGGTGTGCTGGCCCCATCCCACTCTTGTGTAGCTGCTCAGCAGGGAACCGCTGGCCGATAGGGACAGAAATACAGGAAGTGTACATTATAAACAAGAGAAAAAGTGAATGATTTGGGCACATGTAGACCTGAGCTTGCAGAACCTGGGCCAGTGCTGTTCATTCTATTACATCGTAACCTAAAGTGGGCCTTTGTGGGCCAGGTCAGTAATTCAGCCACCCACAGTCAGCACCCTGTCTGTGGGGAAAGCCCCAGCCCCTTCCCTATAGAACTCAGTCTCCTGTAGATGGGCGCTTGACCCCCACAAAACCAGGGTAGAAACGAGCCCAGGGCCAAGTGAAATCGAGCTTCACGCTTTCACCTTCCTTTTTCTCCCCCTCTTAATGAGGTTACTTTTCATTCCTTCCTCTCTGCTTCCTCCCAGCATCTCCCCCTCTCCTTTCTCGTTTTCTGTCCGGCACATGCTGGGGGGCGCGTATCTCTCATCAGATAGGAAAGTAAATCCTTCTAGGGGCCTGGCATATAGTAGGTGTTCAGATGGACAGTTCTTGATTTGTCTTAGAACGTACCTTTCAAAGGAGTGGGTACTACCCCTCATTAGCCTAAAAATGGGTAGATTTATTTGTGGCTGGCTGTCCTGACGCGGGTGGTGTGTCGTGGAAATTGAGGACTTCAGCCCCAGCGAGTTAGAGAGTCCGAGGGATGCCAGGCGGCAGTCCCTGACAGGGCGGAGGGCCGGCACTAGGCCAGGCGGGACTGTTCCAGAGGCACGTGTCTCAGGCGTCCAGAGACTCTGCGGCAGAGTCTGCAGAGCTGGGAGGTCTGGGCTCATGGGCTAGAGCCCTTGTTTGGTGGTGATGGACCGGTTCCTGAGGGGCAGCCCTTCCTCCAGGCTGCTCAGTCCATCACATTCCCTGAGGGGAGCAGAGTGCAGGCTGTGGTACCCTGAGTGCCTTGAGAGGAGGGAGCAGTGGTCAGAGTCACCATCCCCCCACCCCCCCTTCCAGGAGCAAGTTTCCGAGGGCGAGGGCAAGCAGATGTGGCCCTGGGCAGCCGCAAGCCGTGTGTCCCCTACCCCACAGCCCCCACCCTGCAGGTAGGCTCAGCACCCACAGGCCCCGGTGAGTTGGTTCTGACGCCCTCAGCCCCTCTGGGTGCAGCGAGGAGACCGAGGTTGAGCACGTGGGAGGAGGATGCAGGGGCATTTCTGTCCTTCCTCAGTGAAAACCTGCCCTGGCCAGAAAGTGGAAGGAGGCGGCAGCAGCAGGATCACTGCCTGCTGCGCCCCTGGGAGACGGTGCTGGTGGTCCTCCTGCCGCTGTGCCACAGGCTTCAGACTTCCACACCCACCTTTTTTTTTTTTAATCCTTGCCTGAGGGCATTTTTTCATTGCTTTTAGTGAGAGGGGAAGGGAGAGAAACATTGATGCAAGAGAGAAGCATCAATTGGTTTCCTCTAATACATGCCCAGACTGGGGACCAAGGATTGAACCCACAACCTAGGTAGGTGTCCTGACTGGGAATTGAACCCTCAACATTTTGGTCATGGGACAACGCTCCACCCAACTGAGCCGCACCGGCCAGGGCCCACACCCATCTGCAGGCGGGTTCAGAAACAGACTGCACAGCAGTCAAGCAGCACACGTGCCTGCCCCAAATTGTGATGTTCAGGCTTTGATCACCCAGCCCTTGCCCACTGGTCCTTCTGAGGATTTTACCCCCTTAGTCCTTCCGTTTCCCAGAGAGAAGCCGGGGGCCCTCCCCTGTTTCATAGTCACAGTCCACACGAGAGGACCGCCGGGGAGGTCGGCGCTTTCTCTGGCTGCGGCCTGTTCGCTCTGCTTTCCTTCGCCTGTGCTGGTGCTCGCACGTAGTAGACACTCAGCAAACTTTCCTCCGCTTTCCATGCTTGTTAGCACAGGTAATTAAGAACAGGAGCTGATAGACCACACTTAGCAGAGATATATCTGTAATTAAAGTTTTAATTAAAGAGACACCAGACCAGGCAGATGGTTCTTATCCCCACTTCCTGTAAACCAGACAGCCACAGCTTTTCCATCGTGCAAACCAGCAAAGTAGAGAGCGAGTAGCACTTGTGGAGGTGCTCCCGGGGGTTGGGGTGCTCCCGAGGGAAGGGGTGCCCCCAAGGGAAGGGGTGCCCCCAAGGGTACAGGTGCACCCCAGGGGAGGGGTGCTCCATTAACGAGCCATAATCTAATTTGGGGAGCATCCTGTGTGATGTCGAATACAGGGATCATCATTGCAGTTTGAAATGGAAATACAATACATCAAAGTTATGTCCCAACCAGGGCTATTAAGCCTCAAGTCAAGGGCATTGCCATAGGCCAGCTGGTATATCACAAGGCATGTGGTTTTGCTAGATCACAAAAGCTGACAAAGTGTTATTTAGGATCAGCTGCTGAATGCAGTATTCAATTGGAGCGCTAGCCTGAGTTTTCAGGTCTCGCCACCTCATGGCAGCACGGTGTTGAGAGGGGCCGTGTGCCCGCCTAGCTCATGCAGGTCCTCTGTGCTGTCTGTGTCACCGCAACCTTAATGACCCACCAAGTGCAGAATTTAAAAAAAACAACCACCACAGGAGATGGGAGAAAAAACTCGTTACTTCTCAGACCCTTGCCCCTGTGAGCCACAGCCATTTGTTCCAGTGCCTCACGGTGGGGTTGGCCGGCCGGCAGTGGCACCTCTTGGTGGGGTCCGCTCTTGTTCACTGTGACTGCTTGGGACTGCTGAACTCCCGGTTTCCTGCCCTTCGTGATCGTTTGCTTGGCCGTGCCCACGGTTTGCTGGTATTCAGAGCAGGTAGGCAGGTACGCAACCGAGTGCATACCAGTTGGTAGTATGTGCTTTCACCACCCACACCTCACTTGGTCACTCTCTCCTGGGTGGAACTGTTGCTGAAGAGGGTTGTTTTCTATGTCATTGGGAGACGTCACAGTGTGGAGGGTTAGGGGGTAGTTTCTACTTTGCTTAACTCTGGGTGACCTTTTCTTTCCCATTTCTTTGAAAGGAGAGAGAGCTGTTATATCAAAAAGGGCTCCTGTCACACAGGCACGTGAATAAGTATTTTTACTCTAAAGACCTTGTCACAGAAACGGCAGAACCTGGAAGCACTGTAACAACTTTTCATGCCGTTGTGAGTCAGAACTCCGTCCCCGCAGAAGCGCCGAGTCCCTGAGAGCTGCGGCTTGCTGAGGGAGACATGGGGAAGACGGGTCGATAGGAGTGTCCTTACCACCTTCTGCTTGGGGAAGGCTTCCATGATTTCGCAAGACATTTGTTTTCAGAAGTCAGTTAAATGTCAGCTATTTGGGTAAACTGTCCACTGTGCTGTGTCCAGGAAACACTGTTAGATTGACACTAAGCTGGGCCACAAGGGATTCAGATGGCACTTTCCATGCGGAACTTGAACCACTTGACTATGAAATCTATGTCCTCGCTTTGGTTAGAGACCGAACACGTGACCTTGGAGTGCACAGCATAGTTGCAGGTGTGGGAGGTTTCTTGCGAGGGCACGTGGGCAGCCGTTGTGCCTCCCTTTGGGCAGTGAGTAGAGAAACACCAGCAGACAGACCACCTGGGCTAGGCAGGTTCTGTGTTCTCTTTCTGCAGTGGGTTTTGAGAAAGCGTGGGCTTCCTTGATCCTTGGGTGATGAAGGAGTGCTCTCCTCGCCCACAGAGTGACTGCATTCAGACATCTGTTCGTTTGTTCAGTAAATGTTTGCTGAATGCCTGCAGCAGGCACTGTCCTAGGAACCAGGGAGAAAGCAGTGAACAAGACGAGACCATTCCCCTCCCAGAGCTTATTTTCTGGTTGGGGTGGGGAGGGCGGTAAACAGAAAACAAGTGACACTAAGGGAGCTGTTACACGAGCCAGTGGTTACACTCCCTCCCTTCCACCTGCACTCTGAGGAGGCAGGGGCTGTCTCCTCACCCCACAGTTGGGGTGCTGGGCACAGAGGGATGGGCACAACCTCGTGCAGCTTCACGCAGCCAGTGAGTGGTGCTGGCGGCATGCCAGCCCAGGTTGCCGCCTCCAGATTACATGCTCCCAAACACCATGCTGTCTCATTTCTGTCACAGAATGGCCTGGTCTGTGTATGTCTGAATAAACAAGTAAGTGTCAGGAGCTAGTAAGTATGACAAAGACCAGTGAAACCAGGAAAACCATCTAGAGGGTCCTAACGTTTAAACTGTTCGCCGAGGGCAGGCACTGTTTAGATGGTGTGACTTGCGCACGGGTCTCCCCTAGGATGATTTGAAGAAGTAACACCCTGTTGGCATCCGGAATAAGCATATTCCCAGCAGAGGGGACCACAGGGCTAGGGCTCCGAGGTGGAGGTGGGCTTAGCAACAGCAAAGAGAAGTGCGGGGAAGAGCGGGGTCCGGCATGGTTGCTTTGAGTGTGTGTGGTGGAGAGGAGGGACGAGGTAGCCAGGAGTGATATCCCAGCGGGCCTGTCGGTCATGGGCAGGTCTTTGATTCTTCTGAATGAGAAGGGAAGCCATTTGAGAATTGTTGAGCAGGAACATGACATGATTAAAAGGGCCGCTTTGAATGGAGTGCAGACAATAGTCTACGGCAGGGGTTGCCACAGTATGGCCCGAGGGCCAAATTCAGCCTGTCGTCTGCTTCTGTGCGGCCAGCAAACTGAAAAGGTTTTTACATTTTTCAGTGGTTGAAAAAAATAGGATGAATAATAATATTTTATGACACATGAAAATGATATGAAGTTCAAAAGTCACTGTCCACTTCAGTTCTAGTTTTATCGGAACAGAGCCACGCTCATTCATTCATGTATTGTCTGAGGTTGCTTCTGAGCGGCAATAGCCGAGTGATTATGACAGACCATCTGGCCCCCAGAGCCTAAAGTATCCCCTGTCTGGCCCTTTAGGAGAAG
The DNA here is from genome assembly GCA_004024845.1 of Tonatia bakeri. Lineage (NCBI taxonomy): Eukaryota > Metazoa > Chordata > Mammalia > Chiroptera > Phyllostomidae > Tonatia > Tonatia bakeri. The sequence goes on from PVIA01007540.1 coordinate 21,625, forward strand.
TTTGCTGACCCTGGCTCAGGGGGATAGGGGTGGAAGCAGGGAGACCACGAGGAGACCGCCGTTGCAAGGGCTGATGGTGCTGGGAGCAGGCGGAAGGGAGCGGTCACTGCTGGGAGTGCTTCAGGAGGAGAGCTGGCCGGCCACGTGCGGCGTGAGGTGTAGGGTCCTGCCGCTGGTTTTGTGCTGAGCTGCTGGAGGAGCGAGAGTCCCCTTCACTGAGCCTGGGAAGATGAGGGAGCCGAAGCCTGCGGAGAAAGGGTGCAGGCAAAGCCAGTGTTGTGTTGTGGACGCGCCAGCTCTAAGATGCCAAGTGCAGGTGCTGGATAGGCAGTCACATGATGCGAGTCTGTACTTGACAGGAGGGGCCTGGTCTGGGCTGCCCAGTGTTTTCAGCATGTGGAGTGTTCTCGGAGCTCTCAGATTTGTGGTTTCCTGCAGGGGTGTGCGTGGGTGGAGAAGGTCGGGGGGCCCCGTGGGAAGAGGCAGGAGGAGAAGGAATGAAGGAGAAAGGGAGGGGACAACCAGAGGAGGAGAGGTGCAGAGTGGGCGTCAGGTGCTGCTGAAGGTCAGTGAGAGCCGGACTGAGCACTGGCCACGGGTCCAGCAGCACAGCGGTCCTTCCAGTGCCGTGGGGAGGACAGAGGCCCAGTTTGAGCTGGTTCACGCGGAAGGGCGAGGATAGGGAGGGGACTGGTGCTTTCGAGGAGTTGTGTTTTCTGGGAGAGGCAGAGTTGGGCTCAGCCGGGGATTGGGATTTCACTTGGGAGTACTGGGGGGAGTAGGAGGGGCCCTCAGTAGACGTGACACTGGGGCCCTTGGGTTCCAGGACTCAGGTCAGGACTTGGAGGGGCCGGGTGGGGCACTTGTGTTTGGTCTGATGAAGGGAGCACTCCAGGGTAACATCAAGGGCTAAGGCAGCACAGTCCCGTGGACATACAGTGTGGGCCACACATGTCGTCTTCCGTGTGCTAGTCGCCCTGTTCTCAGTATATGGAAACAAACGAGGTTAACTTCAGTAACGTTTTATTTAGCCTAGTATTTGCAAAATATGTGAGCACGTCATCAGTATAAATTCACTGAGATACGAGTGTTGTACATTATTTTGTGCAGAGTCTTTGAACTAGGATGGGCTTACACTCCCAGCACATCTTAGCTCAGACTAGACACAGCTTCAATGCTCACTAGCCACGTGGCTCCTGGCTACCATACTGGACAGCTTAGGTTCTGGGGATGATGGTGGAGGTAAGTCCAAGGTTATCAGGGGAGAGGGTCAAGGAACAGAGAGGCCAAGGTTTATGAAGATTGTCCATATGGGTCTCAGACCACCATGACCCCGGTGAGAGGAGCAGGGATGGAGAGGTAGGAGGGACGCTTCTGCGACCTCTGCCCACCAAAAGCACCTGCTGACCCGACCCCATCCCCACTTCTTAAAGCACCTGCGAGCTTCTTGCCTCATTTCCAGTGGCACCTCCTTGGAATCATGGGTTTCAGGCAAGAGTTCTGAGTCAAAGTAAAATTTCAGGGTGCACAGGTCATGGTTTTGTCAGGCTCGTCCCCAAATGGCAGCTTTTCGTTTGGGTTTTTGCTTTTATCTGTAAGACCTTTTCTTGAATCACTAATAAAACATGAACTCTATGCAAGCAACTCATTACAGCTGTGATTTCTTCCCCAGGACAGATACCCTTCAGAATTTCATCCACATTTGGTTGTATCTTTAGATTCCTATCTTTATCTATCTTGGCACAGTCCTTGAGCTCTGTTGGTGGCACGTGGCTCAGCAGCCCGCGTGTGAGTCCCGGTGGGACCCCTGCCCTGCTCCGAGACTGGCTGGCGCCCGCCGGCCCATGCTGCCCTTGTGGGCTTGGAGAGGCAGGTGTGACCAGCCTTCACCATGCAGGGAAAATGAATCTATTTGGATCCATGCTGTGTCTTTAAAGGTTCATAAAAATGGATGGTGAGGTCAGAAAGCTGCTTTTCAGCCATGTAGTCCAGGAAGAGTGGATGTTTTGAAAGAGTAAGCAGGACCAGCTTGGCAGCACGCAGGCTGCGACGTCCTGTTCAGGTGGGGAGCCCCAGGGGAAGGTGGGCAGATGCCCCCATCCTGTGCCTTTGTCAGGACTGAGTGACTTTGGGTCCTCTTTGGTTTGTTTCCTGCTGTGTGAGGATTAACCAAAGAGTGTTGGAAACCCTAGCAGCCCCCATGCTTAGGAAGAGCCCTTCTGGAGCACGTGTTTATGCACCGAGGGCTCTCGGCGCCTTCTCTGTTGAAGGAGTGATCGCGTGTGCGCTTTGTACGAGCCAGTGTCACGAGACTGCGAGACCTGGGTAGTGTGTCATCGGCGTCCAGCCTGGAGCCGGCCTGCGAGAGCTCACGGAGAGCCCGTCTGGTCACTGCTGCCACTGTTAACCGCTATGTCCTTCCCGCACCGCTCTGCGCACGGGACAGGAAACCCGGAGAACACGATTTAGTAATAATGAAAGCTTGCTCATTACATCCATTTTCTTAAGCTCTCTTTATTCTAATTAAAGTGTTTTCATCTGATGGAGAAGAGTATGAATACTAAGAACTGGAAATTAAGCAAGAAATTAGAAGAACATTAATGGCCTTATTGCTGTTTGTTTTGAGGTTTTTCTCTCCACTGAATGGTGTTTTGCTTATAAAGTCACTCCTTCCACATAAATCTTTATGACATCATAATGTATCCCAGCAAAAGAGGAGCTGTTTAATGTTGCCACTTTTAAATTATAACATGTTATGTAAGAGACCCGAAGTATTAGCTTCTGAAAGCAGGGTTGACGTGATAACTTAGTTTGGCGCATGCACAGCTCTGAGTGGAGGGCAGCGTGCATTTTGACCTTCATTGTTCTTATGCAGACCTGGGCCACTAGCATGCTTATGTTACAATTTTTGCCTCAAAAATTACAAACGGTAACATTTAAGCTTGTAATTTATTCCTTCAGAAATTTACTGCCGAAAGTTAGACTTGAGCCCACCTAGCCAGCATAGCTTCACCAAGACAGACGAGCCCTCGCCCGGCCTTAGGCTCAGGTGTTAGAACTCACACACCCAGCTCTCTGCATGGTGCCGTGTGTTGTCATCTGGATTTGCCTTTGCTACGTGTTCATTAATTAGTACTCATTAACCCGAAACCCCATCTCTGGATGTACATGCAGGGGAGGGTAGAGAAATGCCAAACACCCAAGGGCCTTCATGGTCAGATCCAGCCTTGCCCCCCACCAGCCAGCCTCCCCTGCCCCTCCCATTCCCGGAAGCAGGCCCTTCACAGTTCCGGCCATTCGCACATGCTCCTTCCTCCTCCACCCACCCTCCCTCCCATTCTGTCGCCCCTGGCAGGCAGCCTTTCTGGAGGCCAGCCTGGGTGTCCTCTCTCCCCGGCACCCTGTCTGTGCAGCCTGTCCTGTCCTCTCGCCCTGCTCTCATCTGGACACTGCTGTCTGTGTCCCTGGGAGGGCCCTTGCTGTGTTGTCGTGTGACTTACCCTGTGGTTGGTATCCTGAACACGCTAAACGGGAGTACCTTGGGGGTGGGTGCTGGGCCTCACCTGTTTCTGTTTCCCTAGAGCCCAGCCCAGCACCTGTGTGTGGCTGTGGGGGATGAGTGGGGGCAGCGGCCTGAACGCGGGAAGGGTAATGTACCTTCAAGCCAAAGAGGTAAACTTAATAACTGTTTTGGAGCAATAGAATGAATACTGTTTTTGTTTATGTAGGTCTTAAAGTTTTGGTGGCAGACAGCAAATGTGCAAAGAGTGATGGAAGACAAATCAGAAGCTGCTGTCTGATTCCACAGAGATGATCGCATTTTATATAAAAAAATGTAATTTACATTTGATTGCCTTGAAACCTTCAATTTGTTGTTCTGGTGCCTTAATTAACTACTTAATTAGTTGAATAACTCCTAGGGAAATAGATCATAACTGTCACGGGGACTTTCCTCGTAAGAAGCGCGCAACTCCTTCCATGACGTGTCCTTGTTAGCACCACTTCCAGGCTGTGAAAGGGACTGGCCTCTGAGCACCGGACACGTGTGCCTGTGTGGCAGCTCCTATTTGCTGAGCTCAACCCACCGGAATTTGGTGGTGACACTTAAACCTTGTCATTTTGAGGTTTGGAATCAAGTCCCAAACTGGGAAAACCAATTAGGCAGCATCCCTCCCAACACGCGCCCACCCTGCCCCCTAAGACTCATTAGCACAGTGTTCAGTGTTTTACCCCACATCACTCACTTTATGGCTTTCCCCCCAGTGGTGCTTGAGTGAGGGGAGGTGAGTGAGAGGCAGCTTGGAATGAACAGGTCTGGGAAGGCCTTCTGTGCATGCGTTGTGGTGGTCCACGGGGCCGCGCTCGGAGCCGCCTGCTGCTCCCTGCGATCGCGTGTGGTCAGAATGCTGGTCCTGCTCCTTGCTCAGGGTCCCTCTGGAATGCTGTAGTTTTCTTGCCCAGGAAGCAATGACAGGAAGTGCTGGGGATTGCGGTTAAGATGTCTGTCCCTCAGTCCTGGGCTCCAGCCAGAAGTCTGAGCAGAGGACCCTCTTGAAGCACTGTGTCCTGTCAGTCACGTCAGTGTGTACTCAGACATGCTCCTCTGACACAGAGAGCCGGCTGTGCATGGCGGCTCTCCGGGGACGCTGCGGCAGGACAGCAGAACGAAAACCGGAGTAGATTGCTGAGCGTGCTTCGTCAGTAAAGATTATTCTAAAATCAGTGTTCACCGGGTCTGAACCGTGACCATCTTTGAACCTTTAGTTTTTAATTTGATCCTTTAAAAAGTTTTGTGGCCTTATAAAGATACAATCTACAACCCAGTAAAAGTTATGCTGTCATAGCTTTGTAAGATTGCAAGAAAAGAGGATAAAAGATCCAGTTTTGAGTAACTGTAGGGAAATAAGTCAGACATGTGGGCATATGTGTGTGTGGTGTGTCAGGATACCTATGTACATGTATATGTGTGTGTTGAATGTGTATGCACTTCAGATTGTCTTCATCCAGTTTCCCTGGTCTCTTCCTCTGGAAATGGGGCAAATTTTCTTCAGTTAAACACAGAAATAGAAGTGATGGTCTCGACCCATTTTACACTTATTTATTTCAGGCGCTCACCACACACTTGTTCACGGGCGCAGCAAGAAGAGGCTCTGCAGAGCTGGAGCCGGGAGGGCTGACACTCTGGAGTGACAGCTGGCGGAACTCTTGGGGAGAGTGTGGCTGTCCTGCCAGCTCCGTATCTGGCTTCAAGACAGTTCTATTAGTGAATTAATTGTACTCAAAACCTGAAGTTGATTTGAATTGAATGTTACTAAAAATGAAATAGTTTGAAGTGACCTACTCTTGCTTCATCCAGGGTTATTGTGAAGGAGACCCCAGGGCCTGAGCTGGCCCTGGGAGAGCAGGTCTCTGTCTGCATGCCACCTGGTCGCCAGGCCTCCATGACCACCCTGACACCCCAAGGCCGCTCCCAGCCCCATGACAAGCTCCTCTTCTCGTGAGAGCACTCACCGCCCCCTATTTGGCACTCATGTGCTGTTGCACCTGTCACCTGTAAGAGTGGAAGCTCCGCAAGAGCAGGGCCTCTGTCTCGCCGCCCTCATTTCTATATCACACGGGACGGTGCTATAGAAAATAAATAATAAATAAAATCTTTAAAAAAAACAAAACAAATGTTTTCTAGATCAAATGGGCGCTCACAGAGGTATGGCCTGGAGGAGATTATTTGGGTAACACTAGCTTACATACTTTTGTTCCAGATTTCCTTCGTGTCTCTGTGTCTTTAGTTCGTGCATTGGGATAGGCTGGATACTGATACTGTTCTTGAAAACTTTTGTGGAGGTGTTTTTTTTTTTTTTTTTTTTTAAATACAAAGCGAAAACAAAACCTAGGAGACAGTATCCTGTGGTGTAGGCCATTATCTCAAGGTGAGGTTATTTGTGGCACTAACTTGTGATGAATTGTTTAAAGAACACACCTTTTTCAGGTATGGTATATATTGTCAGATTTTTTTCATTTTAGTTTAAACTTTGGTTGTTCATTGCACACTGAAGGCATCAACTAAAACCAGAAAAAACCAAAAGCTCATTGCTCTTGAATTGTATTTCACATAGAGGAGAAATATTTCTGATCAACGTTTGTAATGAACTCAGTAATATGTTTCAGTTTCTTGTAAAGAAAGTGTGAAAAGCAAAGATCAGATTTTTATGCACCACGAAGCAAAACAAAAGCAAAAAACCTTCCAGGGCATAATGCATTTTTTATTAAACTTATTGCTGAACTGTTTTGATCATGTGATTTTACCCAACCATGAAAGTATCAGAAGTGTGAGTTTTGGGGTGAAGAAATAATTGCAGGAGGTGGTTAATGAGGCAGAACTCACAAATCTGCATTTATAGTTTTGTGGACAAATAACTCATCACTGGAAGATACAACTGTAAAGAAAAATTCTTGATTGCATTTCAGAAATGCAAGGTTGAACTTTTTACCAAAATAGCATTTTGCAGCCTCTCAGAGGGACATTGTGAGTATTACATGTGATGTGCTCAGAATAGCAACATAGGGCGTCGTGAACCCTGGTGAATGTTCGTATTTATTCTTACAAGGGTTGTAGTGGGAAAGATTAGATCATGGCTTAATCGTGCATAATAAACTGTGCGCTCTAATTTTATTATGCTGAATGTCCACATGTAATGCAATCAAGGGTAGCTTTTTAAAACGCAGAAGCTGAAATGTTTTCCTGGTGCTCCTCTTGGTGGTCATGTAAAAGATGCCACAACAGTTTGTCTAGATGACAGCCTTAGTGACAAAAAGATGTGGGAGCAAGTGTACACCTCCTGGTTTCCTTTCCCTAACATGAAAATCTGATTAGCGTGCCGTGTTGAACACGCCCCCAGTGCCATTTGTGTGTGCTTCTAAGTTGTGCAGAATTTGGTAGAAAGTTACGACCAACCAATGCTTAAAGCTGCTGTCAAAATTGCACACTTGGCACTTCATTGATTTGGAATCTAGTTTTCACTCAACATTCCTGCAGCTTAAACGTGTGACTTAAGGTTTTCAAGAGTGGGCACTACATGAGTTAGTGCCCTCTGCTGGCATGCAGAGGGCATTGGGCCGAGGGGGATTGACCCGGGAGCCTTCAGACAGTTTTTCTGGACACGGGCCCCTTGTCCCTGGTTCTGTCCCAGAGCTTTCGGTCCTGGTGGGGGTCGAAAGGTCCCATGGTGGTTGGTTTATGCCCATCTGGAATGCTGTGTCTTCGTGTTTGGTGCCGGTCCGTTTCCCGCTCCCTTCAGCCTGGCCCTGGTGCTCACCGGCCTTCCAGGAGTTGCAGCGAGCCTGCTCTTGCAGCGTGGGCTGTGGGCAAACTTCTGGGCGAGAGTGTTCAGGTGAGCTTGCTATAGGAAGGTTACGCCAGCGTGTTCGTTCAGATTTTCCCTGGGGGACCAGGACATCCATGTTTGGGTGCGTCTCTTCCATTACATTTTCAAGGGTTGGGAACCATGTCGCTTCCTGGACTGTGATGGCCTTTGGGTGCAGCTTGAGACGAACCCAACCTGCGGGCAGACCCTCGGTGGGCAGACCCTCCGCGGGCAGCCCCACCTCTCCCACTTGGGGCACTCAGCCAGACTCGGTTATGCTTTGGGCTTTGGGGTCCACCCTGGAACGGGGTCCCATCTGCATCTCTGAGAGGGTGGGGCCCGGGGACAGCTGCCACTTGGCCTTGTGTGAGTTTCTTCAGCTAGGAGATGGGGCTGCTGCTGAGTCCAGCCCCTGCAAAGACACAGCGGGTGTGGAGTTGGAATGGGTGGATAGTTGGAAAAGTCTTAACAAACCGAATGGCTCGCAGTGCTATTAAATACACGTTAATTTCCTCCTCCCCTCAAAAGCTCCTCCCCTTTTTTAAATTTAAAAGGTCACATAGAAAACCTTTACTTTAGAATAATTTCATATTTACAAGTTGCAAAGATGGCACAGAGTTTCCATATACCCCTAATCTCTGCCAACCTCACTTGGATGCTGTCGAGTTTTCCTGATTGTTTCTTGCTTAATCCTTGGGGACTTTGGTCAGATTTGGCCGAAGTGCCGGTTGGCGCTTAGCAATTCGCTCAGGCCGAGACGACCACCTTGAGTAGTTCTGCTGTGGCTGTGGCGTTTGCTTCCGACCATCCTTCTGGTTTTACCTTGGTCCATGTCCATGCCCACTTGATGCAAGAATAACCTTTGATTTCCTGGGATCCTAACACCTAAGTCGTTTCCTGTTGATGCAGATAGTGAGTTGCGCCAGCGGAGGGATGGCAGGGCAGGCTGTTATTGGCAGTGTTTCAGGGGGTGGGGGGGCATGCTTGAAGTCTCATGGCTGCTTCTCACGCCTCCCAATTTAGGTCTCGATGGAAGCACTTGCACTTTCCACAGCCTCCACTCCCTTCATGTACTAGACGAAGTGAGGGAGGCCGAGCAGGGACCTGGTGAAGCTATGTAGCAAGAATTAGAGCCCAAGTTCGTGAGAGCCCTTCTGTAGATGTAGGCTGTGCCCCCAGTCCAGGCCTCCTCCAGCACTCCTGCCATAAATGTGGCTTTGACACTTTCCCCCTTTTAAACTGGCCAAATTCTACCCAGTGGTCCCGTTTGTGCTTTTAAAATGCATAACAATTCTTTGGTACCTAATCGCCAGTTTACATATTTTGTTTCAGCCAGATCCTTACTGAGTATCATGAGATGGGTATCGCTAGACTTGATTGAACAGAACCGCACCAGGGCCTGGGGTGGCTGCAGCCTCTTTGGAGGCGCGTGCCGTCTGTGAGCTCTGGGCTGCATGTCATGCTGCAGAGAAACCTTAACGGTAGAGGTTCGTGCGGCATCTTTCTTCCAAGAGCCACTGGGACACTTGAGTGAGAAGATGATGGAGGCTGAAAGGGGATAAGTGGGCCAGGTTCTTGAAAGATCAGTGGGTGTCTTATTTAATTAAACACTAGGATCTGGCCAGGAACAGAAGTGAGTGTCATAAGAAAATAGTTTTGCAAGTACAGTGTGGGTAGATGCTCTCCCATGAACTCGGAGAACCATTCCTGTGGTTTAAACACTGAGTTCTGCTGTCCTGTTGGTTTCGTGTCTAGCTGCGGCTCATTGATCCTTCCTGAAACCGTGAGTGGCAGCTGTCTCGGGCTGCTCAGTCTCACTGCGTTTGCTGAGTCTGGTGGGTGTTTTTTCTTTTTAAATCAATAACACAGACAAATCTACAAAGCTAAAGTCAAGTGTAAGAATTAAGGTACGTTTTAATCTTTTGAAGTTCTAACAGTCTCATTCAAGATCCATCTTCTCTTTTCTATTTTTTAAGCTGACAAAGCATTCTCGTGTTTGCCCGGTTCTGGCCTGGCCCCTCGGAATTCTGGGGCGGTATCCTGGTAATAGCCTGGGGGCTTTCTCAGCGCCTCCACCTTGGTGGGCGCGCTGCCCCCTTCCGGCAGTTTCAGACATCCCGTAAGAAAAAGCTTTGTTGGTATTGTCCTGGTTGCCCTCTTCAGGTTTGATGCCTTTAGGAAGTTACAAAGCAGACAGGCTGTGTGGCTGGACCGAGAAGTTGGGTAACCATTGATCTTAGAGGGTCCCTGTTGATATGTTTGCAGAACTCAAAATAAGGCGTCAGTTTCACGTGCACACCATGGGGGAGTGCAGGTCAGAATCGGCTCTTGTCCCATTGGGATGCCCCTGGGACTGAGCCCGAGAATTTAGATTTGGGTCCCTCAGCTGCCATTGGCTTGTGGACTTGGCTGTGGGTCATTTGAGAAGTCGTCACTCCTCCCCGTCTTGAGTGTTGGGCGTCCTGTGGCCTGGTTGCCTGTGTGAGAGGGAGGTGCTCTGTGTTCATTTGTAGTTCACTGGCACTGACTGGGGAGCACAGTAAGGTTCTGGTCGTGTGGTTTACAACGAGGACCACAGACATCGAGCCCACACCCCACAGATGATCCAGTTACTCGAGTGTTTGCTCTGCTTACATTCTTTCAGCCACGGGTGGACTTTGTCTCCGTTTCTTTCCTTTCTCTGCAAGTTCCCCCCAAGATAGTTCCACACTGAGAAACGAACCCCGCTCCACAGTCATGTGCTGGAAAGCACGGTCTGTGCCCAGAGGCGCCGTGGGGCCAGCACAGCGGGGAGAATGAGCACAGGGCTGGTGAGCACAAGACGGTGGGCGTGGCCTGGGGACGAGCCTGGCTTCTTCACAGTCGCCGTCTGTCCCGGACTAAAATAGGCATTTGAAGTAGGGTTTGCATTTTAAGTTCAATTTTGAGAACCAACCATTCATTCCGAACGCGAAGTTGCTGGGAAGTTTGCTTTAAAGATGATGCCCCTCTAATTCTGTGAGCCCAATAAAATCCAATAAAAATAGCACAGAATGAAATTTAATTATGCTGTACTGAATATTTCATGTGGAATTACGGGGCAAGAGCTGCCTTTAAAAAGCCTTAGGTTTGGAAAGAATAAAGGCTTTGTAGGTTTTTCGGAAGACACTATAATTAAAAGATTTGCTCAAAAGTGTTCTTCCTTTTTTGAAGAGTTTAAAGAAATCCATCCCTGTCTCCCTAAATTGATTACCTCTTAAACAGCAGCCCCGCTCCGAGTAGGTGCGGTGAGGCTGCCGCTCTGCCGATTTGACGGCTTCTTTCTGTAAATGTAAAAGACTTTTTAATCTTCTGGTTTAGATGTTTAATAGAAAGTAAATGTTTGACTTGCTTTGGTTTCTGCTGAACCTGTATTTAAATCCACGCAAACAGTTTGAATAAAGTGAAAACAGCACTGGACTAGCTATTTTAAACATTTCAGGATGTAAGAATGCTAAATGGGGTTCCCTTTTAAAAATAGAAATGGCTGCTGCATTTCCATAATTACTGCTAACTAGCACAACATTTTAAACGGTGACAAACCCCGGGCGGAGAAAATATCTGTCTGAAAGCGCCTGGCGAAAGGAAGCCAGGTGCTCGGGAGCCGCTGCTTTGTGCGGAGGGCCTTTGCAGAGCCAGGGGCCGAGCCCGCTCTGCCGGGAGGGCGGGCTCAGGCCACTCTGGAGAGGCCCTCGGAAGCCGGAAGCCGTCCCAAAGCCAGAGCTCATCAGCCTTGCATTCTGAAGCGTGGTTGTGAGTTTGAATCCCTAAGCCTGCCTTTCCACTTTAGGGAGGGAGGGCTCCCTGTTGTAAAAGGTGAAGGTTGAGGTTCAGTGTTGGTGAGAAGTGCATGGGCGAATATTTGCGGAAATGAAGACGAGGGCTGACGTTCAAACTCGCAGCACTTCCAGCCAGAGGCTGAGGAAGGAGAGCCGGGTTCTGCTCTCCGCACCCCGAACACGCAGCCCACCTGTGAATGCTCCTGTTGCCGGGCTGCCCCCGAGCCTTTGCCGGGACAGCCCTCCCCCTTTCCTGTGTAGACACCTTGTCTCCAGGCTTGCGCCCTGTCTGTAACCAGGGTGAGGCCACCAGCCTGCCCAGACCCTGTGGCGACTTTCCACCCGCCTATCCACCCGCCTAGAGCTGTCGGCCTGTGTGGCCCAGTCCCTGCTTCAGTCCTCAGCTCCTGCCACCCACCCATCCTTCTGGCACCTTGACCGTGGCCATTCCCAGAGCATACCACACACGCTTCTGTTTTGCATTAGCTGTTTCCTCTACACACATTGCTGTCCCCCTGGCCTCACCATCTTCGTGTGCTGGCTGCTTCATGCCACTTGGGTCTCCCCTCAGATGTCGCCTCCTCAAAGAGGCCCTCCCCGGACAACCCAGCCTGGCGTAGTCCCCTATCACTCTATCGTGGCAGGGTTTTTTTTTTTTAATAGCATTTATTGTCTATTATTGCATAGACAATTTTCTCTTCCTTTTTCTTGTCACTGCCCCCACCCCATGTAAGCTCTTTCAGGGCAACAGGGACCTGCCCATGTCCTCTCCAGGTGTATTCCCGTCAGTTAGAAGGGCCCAAAAGTGCCCACAACATCGCTGGTGAGGCGGATGTAGGAGAGGAGTGCGGGAGACCACTCTTGTCCAAGGAGAATGCTGACCCGTGTTTCAGCACCTGCAGGGATGGTCCTCAAGTCCTGGGCGTCCCTGATGGTTTTTGAAACTGTTTAGGAAACATTGCTCTAAACCGTGCCTTTTGGCATTGAAATTTGAAATTTAGGGATTTGCAGGATGGCTGTACTTAAACAGAATCAGCCTGCATCCCAGCAAGGATGTCAGCGTGGTTCTTACAGCCTCCCACCCCTGTCCCCAGTCACATGAAACAGTGTTCCCAGCTGTCTCAGCTCCTAAGAGGTGGTCTGCCCCCTGGCTGGGCAGGGCACCAGCACTCCCTCCCTTGTGAACCCACTCGCGCCTCACGTGACCCCCGGACCCCTTTTCCTGTGTTTTCGTTTGAACACGAGGGGGCCACTTCTAGGTGCAGTGTTCATTCTGGGCTAGCGGACAGGTCTGCTAGGATGTCAGTAGTTGCAGAAGTTTGAACTTTGGTGGACAGCTTTTAGCTTCCTTGGTTTTCTTCCTGGAGACATGTCAGATTCTTGGAGGAAATGTGGCAAGGTTACTGTTACTGGGAACGTTGGTGAGGGTGTTCAGAAGTAGTTCAGGGTGTGCCTCCCGGGAGAGGAGCATCCCTGGGAAGGAAAGGCTCCATCTGCAGCTCCTTGAATCTCAAGGGGCTTCCTTCTGTCTCAGATGCGCTGGTGGGTTTGAGCTGGGGAGCTCCGGGGAGGCCTGGGCGCTGGCAAGGCCTGTACAGCTGTCCATGGTGCTGGACGTTGCTGCTGTGGCTGGGCCGCAGGAAGTAACAGTGGCTGCTGGGGAGCTCACAGCGCAGTGGACCTGTTCGGAGCTGAGGCCCAGAACAAAGCCCTCAAGCTGGAGGGGGTGGGGCTGGCGCCTGATGTCACCCAGGCCAGGGTGGCTTGGCTGTGTGGTCCCCACTGCCTGACTGGAGGGAGGCCTGTCCTGGCCCGTGCAGCAGTGAGACGTGGGCATGAAGGCTGGTAGATAGGACTTGACACAGGGTTTCAACCGGCTTTCGAAGGGCCTTGCATGTAGGAAGTGGGTAATTGTCCCACGCTGGCGAACTGGTGGTATGTATTTAGGGTCAGTGGGTGGCAGGGAGCACGTGTCACGTGCAGTTTTCTAGTCACTGGAAGCCATTTTTCCTGTACGAGGAACACTGTGAGACGCCACCTACTGCACTCCCCTACGTTGTATCACTTTTCTGATGCTGCCCTGTGGCCGGTTGCCTTTGAAGGTGACACGCTGGCTTAGTGAACTGAACACTTCTTAGTGCATTCCTGCTTATGCCTGGCTGCTAGTGGTCAGTGACCTGAGCGGGTCTTCGAAGGGCCTCCCCTCAGGGACCATTAGAATTAGTGTGGCGGGGGCTTGCCACACTGCGTGGTGACTGTCACCCAGGGGATTGATTGTTCGAGAAGGAAATAGACCAGTCTGTCTGATCTGGCCTGGGGGAGTGAGGTCAGCTTTTTGGGATGGGCGTGTGGGTTGTGTTTCACTGGTGTGGGGTGTTCGCCCAGGAAAAGCATGTGTTCACTACTGTCCACGTCTTTTCACAGCCTTACAGAGTGGAAATGATTTCCTGCTTGCAACCGCTTGACTTTCTTTGTCAAGTCCATCCTCTCTTGCCTGAGGTGATTGCAGGCATTTCTGGCTCCACCCTGCCCAAACACACATACCACAGTTGGTGCCTGGAGACCCTGTGCATCCACAGGCGTGGCCTGGGGAGGCTGGGGCTCCGCTGCCTCCGGGGCTGACCTGCAGTTTTGATGGCTTGCCTTGGTTTTGTGGTTGGCCCGTAAGTGTTTTCTAAAGTTAATGGAGAAACTTAAATATTAAATTTTCGTGTGTCCTGATGTAGAGAAAACTCACTTTTGAGTATCCCCTACAAGATCCACCCAGTATGCCTGCCTCAGGTCGTGGTGGCGGAAGGCGGCAGCACAGACTGTGTTTCTGGCAGGAAGGTGAGGCTCTGTGACGGGGAGCGGTTCTGGGTAGCAGTGGCTTGTGCATCGGCCCTCGGGGCGGTGCAGATGGGTTCCAGGGCAGAGTTCAGGAGACACGTAGGACCCTCCTTTGCTCCAGTGGGCCTGTCTCGTGTGCTTCCTGGGTGGGCCTTCTGCGGTGAGCCTCCAAAGAGGTGCCTGGTTGACCCAGAGCCCCTGGTTGGTTTTGTTTGGACGGTTGCTTTTTTCCATGGAAAAGTGGGTGCTGTAGACGCAGCACCAAGGTACTCCTGCCTTCCTTCCCTCCATGTGCCTGAGCTCCACGCGTGCTCTCGTTCGTGTCTGTGGGGAGAACCAGGGAGGGCCTAGGTGCTTGTCCGTGGTGGGGGAGGGCCTGCGCCGTCCCCCGAGTGTGCCTAGGCTGTGGCTCACCGTCGGGGCTCGTGGCGGTGGATGAGTCACCGTTACTGTGGTTTGGTGGCTGAGAGGCAGACCCCGGCCAGCGTGTGCTGGCTCGTAGTGCTTTCCTGATGGATGGAGTCTGTTCTGGGAAGCAGCTTATTGTCTCACGTGAACAGGCTTTCTGAAATAAATGACTGCTTTCTTAATATTTTGAATCATTTTCTTCAGCACATGTTTTGTAAGCCGTGGTTTGAAAGCTTGCCAAATATATGCCTTTGCACAACTCCCTGTAGGGCTGGATATACAGCCAGACCAAACAGTGTGATTTAAGGTTGAACATAATTGGAAACTCAGCAATCACTTGCCTTGCATTTGATAGAATGGCAGCAGAATGCTCTGGAGTTATTTCTCTGTTAAAAAATTATACAGATAACACCATACGCAGGCACACACACGTGTAGTTTTCTGTCCCCTAATAAAGAAGTCATGTCTGCCACGGTGGGGCAGAAACACTGGCATGATGAATAATCACTTGGCTTTTGTGATGGAGGCAGTAATTAACTTCAGACAGATCCAGAGTGATGCCACGGATGTGACGGAGCACCTTGGTCAAATGACACAACATCATGGGGCGGGACAAAGTTCGACGGCAGCCGGAATATGCTGGAAGCCCCAGCCCTTGCCGAGCCTCTTGTCAGCCTGTCTGCTCCCTGGTTCCGACCTTCAGCGCCCGAGCCAGGAATCTGGCGCTGGCGCCCTGTTGAACAGGGTCTTGGGTTTTTATATTTCTTTCTTCTTCGTCGTCGTCTTTTTTTTGGCCAAGGAGGTTTTTTGTTTTGTATTATTATTAGTATTATTTTTAGGTTGAATTTATCGGGTGACATTGGTTAATAAAATAATGCAGGTTTCATGTGTGCAGTCTACAGCATGTCATCTGTGCACTGTGTGGTGTGTTCACTGCCCAGGTCGAGTCTCCTTCCACTGCCATTCATCCCCCGCCACCCTGTCCCTCTGCTAATCTGTGTCTGAGGTGGTTTTTTTCCCTTAATCCGTTCACCTTTTCCACCCAGCTGCCAAGGCCCTTCCTGACAGCTGTCCATCTGTTCTTTGTGTATGAATCTGCTTCTGTTTTGCCTGTTAGTTCAGTTTGTTCACTAGATTCCACATGTAAGTGAAATCCTATGATATTTGTCTTCCTCTGCCTAGCTTATTTCACTCGGCACAGTGCTCTCCAAGTCCATCCATGCTGTCACAGAAGGGGAAGATTTCTTTCTTTTTTACAGATGAGTAGCATTCCATTGCGTAAATGTCCACAGCTGCTTTATCCACTCACCTACTGGCGGGCACGTGGGCTGCTTCGAGATCTTGGCGGAAACGCACTGCTGTGTGTGTCATTGTTGGATTGCAGGATGCTTGTAGCCGAGACTTCTTCACTCGCCTCTTGTGCTGGTGGAAAAGATGTTCTTCACAGCCCCACTCCCTGCAGCTCTTTAAAAGATGAAGTCGAGAGCTATTTGGAAAGTACACGTGAAATCTAAAGTTTGTTTGCCAGGCCAGCGGAGACCCTGTTACCAGAAGCTTCTGACAAATACCCTGACGCTGGAGGCTGGAGACGCCTCGAACCGCCTGCCTCGTTCCCTGGTGCCGGCGTTCTTCAGCCTTGCTGAGGAGCAAGAGCTGGGATGTGCAGGGAGTCACCGCAGAACTGGGTCGGCGTTGCCACGGCCCCCAGAGTTCCCTGATGAGGACAGCCACCTGTTGTCCCTGGTAGGAGGGTGTCAGTCTGACTAGGGGAGTAATACAGCTCCGAGGCAAAGGTGTCACTGTCTCAGCCTGTGCAGTTAAATGGGATTCTCTCCAAGTTTTTCCCCTGAAGTGGTGGACACTTCCCAGTCATTGAAAAGAACCTAACTTTTGGAGTTTCAGACAAATTAACTCCAGACTCTAACTGTTAATTGTAAATAACCTGATTATGAAAAATATTTTGGAGTATATATGTATATATATGTATATATGTATATGTAAATATGCGTGCCACCTGAAAGAATGAGTGAAGTCAGCAAGGCTACAAGATACAAGGTCAGTTGTATTTCTTCATATTAATAATAAAAGATGAAATGAAAACATCAGTACCATTTGCAATAGCTTCAGAATTATTGGGTATTTTAGACTAAGTAAACCTGTCTAATACTTTTACCCTGAAAACTACAGCCTATTTATTGCTGGGATAAATGAGAGGATCCAGGCACACGAAGGGTGTACTGTGGATTGAGAGAGTCAGTGTTGTTAAGATGCCTGTCTTCCTAGATTGATTTACGGATTCGGTGCCACCCTCGTGAAAACTTAGACAAGCTGATTGTGAACTTTATATGGCAATACAGAGGCCCTAGAAAAGCCGAATCAATTTTGAAAAAGAACAAAGCTGGATGATTGTATTGTCTGATTTTGAAGACTTCCTATAAAGTTACAATAATCAAGACTGTGTGGTTTTGCAAAAAAAATAGACACGTAGATCAGTGGGCTGGAACAGAGAGTCCAGCAAGAAGCCCACGCAGAGATGGCTAGTTGGTCTTGACAAAGGTGTGAAGGCCATTGGAGGAGAAAGGATGGTCGTTCCAACATGTCACAGTGGGACAGTTGAGTGTCACATACAAAACCCCAGGAACCTCAGCCCGTGCCCCCTACTGTGTACAGACATTAACTCAAGATGGATCATACTCGTAAGTTTATATTAAAAACTGAAAACCTTTGGAAGAAAACACAGGAGAAAGTTTCTGTGAGCTTGGGGTAAACAGATTTCTTAGATAGCAAAAGCCCAATCCGTAAGAGAAAAAAATGGATTTCAGACTTCATTAAAATTTAAAAATTCTGTTCTTCCAAGGATACTGTTAAGATAGTGAAAAGACAAGCCACAGAGTGGGAGGGGACTTGGGGAAGTACACATCTAATAAAGGACTTGTCTGCAGGATATGGGAAGGACTCTTAAAGCTCAGTAATGTGAAAACAGCCCACTTTAAACCTGGGCAAGAGGTTTGAATAGACACTTTAAGATACAAAGATGGCAGCTACGCATACGAAAGATGTTTGGCCTGATTAGTTATCAGGGAGCAGAAACCGAAGTCTGCAGTGAGATATGACTAGTTAGTGCACACTTACTGGAGCACGGTCAGAACGAAGCCCTGATACCACCAGGTCCCCTGCGCGGGTGGGGTCGCAGAGCAGGCATTCGTTTCTTACAGACCTGCACTTTAGGACAAGCCTTAACTCTGGACCACAACACGGCCTAGCAGTCCCACTTGTGTATACTGAAGCAAATGAGGGATTCTGTCCATACAGAACCTTGTATGCGCGCGATGCCAGTGGCTGATTCATGGTCTCCAAAAGCTGCCAGCGCAGAAGCCACCAGCTGGTGAAGGCCTCAGCAGCGGCGCTGGGATACTGCTCAGCAATAGAAAGAAGCAAACTGGACGACAGGAATGAACCTCCCCACATGCTATTCTTCACGAAGAGAATCAGAAGGTCGCATACTGCCTGATTCCGTTCACATGACGTTCTGGAAACGGTGGAACGGTGTGGAAAGAGATCAGTGGTTGCTGGGGACTGGAGGCGGAGGTAGGACAGAGTTGACGACAGCAGGGCACAAGGGAACTCTGTGGGATGGTAGAAGTTTTCTGTGTTTTGATTACTATGTCGCACAGCTGTGTATGTCTGTTAGCATGTGTAGACACTTCGAACAGGTACTTCACCAGAGAAGGCATGTGAATAGCCAATAAACGTGGGAAGACATTTACTGCCTTCACTCAGCAGGGAGGTACAAATTAAAAGCCACCCAGAGATACCGTCTGTTAGAATGCCTGAAATAGAAAGCCACCAGCATGCAATGTTGGTGAGGTTGTGGTGCGGCTGGTGGGTGCACTGAGTGGTGTAACGTCTCCAGAGACCTGTCGGGCCATCTTCATGACGTTGAGCGTCTGGGGTGTGACCCAGCAAGCCCACTCTTCAGTATCTGCCGTAGAGAAACGAAAACGTCTGTTCGCAAAAGGACTTGTACGAGCAAGACTGTATAAAGCCCCAGACTGGCAATGTCTAAATGTCCATCATCTGTAAAGTGGATAAGTAAGCTGTGCCAATGGAATGCTACTGAGCAGTAAAAAGAATGAACTTCTGATAAAATCCAGGGGATGGATCTTGAAAACAAGAAGTATGGTTGACCTTGAAACGCAGAGGTTAGGGGCACCACTTCTCCCCCACCCCCAGCCCCACCAGTCAGAAAACCACATACAGCACTTGATGCCCACAAAACTTAGTTGTCCATTGGTGCCTGTGGGGTTAGGTTCCGGGACCCCTGTGGATACCAAAATACAAGAAGGCCCAAGACCTACACCGAATGGCACATAGCTCCCTACATACAGTCGGCCCTCTGCATCTGCAGATCACAGAGAGCACGGGTGTTACTGAGAAAAGTCCACACACGGTTTAAGTGGACACGTGCAGTTCAAGCCTGTGTCATCCAGAGTCACCTGTATATGTTTACGAAACTGACCCATGGGGGTCAAAGGTGGTTTCTTGAGGGCAGGGAGGGGAAGAGAGCAAGGAAGTTTCTGGATGCCAGGAAGGTTCTAATCCCACCTGGCGCTGTGAAAATCCGGGTGTTTGTAACTGTTCAGACTCACTGACGGTCTGTACCTTGTGTCGTGTGTCAGTTACACCTCAATAAAAGTGTCCTTGAAACTCGGCTTTCATAGGCATTTTATTGAGTCCTAGCTTCTCAGCCATGCAGTGTTGGTTATCATTCTGCGTCTTTGGCGTGGCCCGTGTGTCTGTGTGTACATCTCGGTGACGTTACCCAGTGTCCTACTGGGGCAAGAGGATCGTGTGACACTGCACAGAGCTTCACAATATCAGAGGGACAGGTAAGTAACCCGAGCTTTTGATTCTGGGTCCTCCAGGACCTGCCTTTGTTTTCACCAGTTCACCATTTATAGAACGTCATTGTTGCAAAGAACTTGAAGACTTTGCCTCAATCCTAAGGGGCAACCGCTTCTAGAAGCTGATGTGGCTGAACTCCAGCTGCTTGGACAGAGCCGCGCGGGGGTGGGGGTGGGGGTGGGGGTGGGGGTGTCGGTGGGACAGGGAAAGCAGCTCTGGCTCCAGCGCCCTTCAAGCGCCAGGGCTCTTGCTTCGGGGTTTGTTTCTCTCTGCACTCTCCACGGCGGGGCTGCCCTCGTGCAGCTTCAGCCTTTATCAGTCTGCCTGCCCTTCCCACATTGTTTACAGTTCACGCTTTTCTTCTGAGTTGAAACTATGTATCTAGATATCTGCTGTATATTGCTGTCTCTCCCCTCTACTCTTATTTTATATAACTTTTCTCTCAGGTCTTTCAGGCTACTATTTTCTCTCTCCATTTCCCTTCCCGTCCTCTCCTTAACCACAGAAGCTGGTCCTTAACCACAGAAGCCGGGCATCTGCCTCCTCACCCCATTCAGTAGAAAGTCCCCCACTGGGGACTCCCCTGGAACACTTAGATCCTGGGCCCCCTTCCCGTCTCTGGCTGCTCCACAGGGTGTGTCCTGGTGTCTGTCCTCTTCTCCGCTGGCTCTGACGCCACTCTCCTGCCTCCTGATGTAGACCCTGCCCTGTCTCTGGCTCCCCTATGAGACTGCAGCGCTTCTGACTGTGTGCCTAGGCCCTCTCCTGTAGCAGAATGCCTGCCTGTCTTCCTTCCTGATGTTTAAACTTCCGTTTACACGCCTATGACACCCACATCTGGATCTGTAGGCCCTGTCTCTCCCCATTTCACACTGAACATTCTGACTGCAACACCTAACCCCTGTGTCCCTGAGGCCAGTGCCTGAGGCTCACAATCCAGGGTCCTCCTTGATGCCCTTTGGTGCCTCCTGGAGAGTGAAGGACGATCCACTGGTTCTGCCCGTCAACTTGCGTTCCCTCCTCTTTTTTCCCCGTCCCCCTCCACTGCCACAGTGTGGGCCCTTGTGAACCCCCAAACCATTCCTGGGTCTCTCCGCCTTGTTCTTCCTGTCTCTACAACCCGCTTCTGCCCTCAGGGACCCCCACTCTGCAGGAGAAAGCCTCAGCTCCTTAGAGTGACAGGGAAACCCTTAGCCTGTCCTGTCTCCTGTCCAGGGACTTTGGGAACACGTTTAGGTTTCAGTGGCGTTGTCCCTCCTGGGTATTATCGTCCCTCCTGGGTATTATCCTCCCTCCCCCGGCACAATGGGTCGTTGTCACGTGGTGCTTGGCATGCTTCCTTATTAGTAATTTGTACCTGTGTCTGTTGCACATTGGGGATGGTGCCTGCACTTCTCACTTGTGTGCTGGGGTGGGGGGCCGACACAGGGTCTAGGATGCAAAAAGCGCTTGGTAAAGGGCCACTGAGGTGCAGAGCGGCTGGTAGCGCAGCCCAGGGGAGCCCCAGCCACACCCTTCCTGACAGGCTCTGGCCCTGCCCCTCTGGACACCCTGCAGGGTGAGGAGCTGGCACATATTCTGGCTGTGATGTTGGAAAGTTTCTGCTCTGGCCTTCCAAGTTGCCCTCGACCTCCTGACAAGTCAGGAAGGACCACTCTGTTCTGGAAGCTTCCCAGAATTGATGCCAAGAAGAGGGATTTCCTCCTTTGTGGCCCATTGAAATGGTCCTGGTGATCTGATTCTCCAGGGTTGTTTTCTTGGGGGGATGGGGTGGGAGAAGGCTAGGGGAGGTCTCTCACTGAGGAACGGGTGCCCACGCCCAATCCGAGCCTGCTGTCTGGGCCACAAATGCTGATCAGAGATGGAAGGAGAGCCTCATGTTGTCAGCTGCTGCTCCCCCCACCTCCCCGCCTCCCAACCTAAAATAAAGTGGCCCCAGAGCCAGAGGAGAGGCTTGCTTCTGGACCGGCCCGCCCGCACTGACACAGTGAGGGCGGTGGGACTCGGGGGGCTGCAGGCAGGGTCGGAGCCTTGCCAGGGACCTTCGGCCGTGGGAACAGCCTAGCGGGGCGTTTTTAATTGATGCCTTTAATAATTACTGTTTGAGCAACAGAAGGCCAAGTGAGATTGTTTCAAAGGCAAATCGGAGCGGCATGGATTTGGAAGTTGGCTCAGAAATCTGTGCCTCCCACCCCTGCTCTGTGGCTGTTACCTAAATACATTTTTTATTTAATTTTCCCTCCCCCTCGTTTTTTAGTGTGGCAGTCTCTCCCTAAAGGGAGTGATGGGGGAAGGTGCCGTGTGGGTATTTTCATACAGTGATGATTTGCTTCGGGCCAGAGCAGGTTTCTTCACTGAATCAGAATACATGCTTTAGCAAAGTTTGAAGCCGTCCTACCCGAGCCACGGCGGGCCAGGGAGCTGGGGCAGCCCGTGCCCAGCCTTGCCGTCGTCCAGCGAGGTCCTCAGGCCTGAAGAGGAAATGCAGGTCTGTCTCCACAATAGATGTCATTGTTAGGCCTCAGTACTTAAGTATTTGTGATTTGTCTACTCTAACTGCTTTTCCGTTTATTTGCTTCTTGAAAACCTGGTGTGTGGTTCCCACTGTGCCCTTGAGCTGGTGGAACAGGAGTTGCGGGCGTCCTCTAGCCTGAGCAGCACCGTCAACACTCACTGTTTGCTGAGTCGCCAGACATCTGGGCTCTGGGACGGACAAAGGGACACAGTCCCTGACCTCTAGGTGCTCGCGCTGGAAGGAGACCTGACAAAGTAACTTGCAGCCTCAGCTGTGCCCTCCCTGCAGCCCCCCCTCCTGCCTCCCCGTTCCCATATTTCTGGACGGGGTGCAGAGATTTTAAAGGACGAGAGTGGGTCGCTGCAGTTTAATTCAGGGCACTCGAGAGCAACGTACACTCAAGAGTGAGCTTCAAATGGTGGCAACAGAGGAGTCCTGGGCTTTGTCCAAACCGCCGCTCTGTGACCTTCAGGAGCCAGGGCACTTCTTGAGGCTCATGTGGCTCCTGCCAGACAGCGAGCTTACACCATTCCCTGGGGTGACAGTCCCTTCCTGGTGACACATGGAAGATGGAGTTGACAGCAGGAACCAGGACAGCCCGATGGGAGTACGGGCGGCCATCCCGGGGGGCCAGAGCCACCTCAGCACACCTTGTGGCCCTGGTGAGCGGCCAGCCACGCAGCCCTTTTGTCCCGCCCTGCCCAGGAGCCAGCCCGGTCCTCCTCACACCTGGCTCCTACCCCACCACACTTCCATTCGAATTTGCAGTCCTCCCATGAGGGCCAGGCCCCAGGTGGTCAGGCCTCAGCCTCCCAGTTCTCCATGCCTGCGCACCTGCTGCTGCTCCTGCCTGGAACCCAGTTACCACATCCTGGCCCCTCACCTCTGCTCAGATGCCCGCTTCGCACGGCTTCCTCCCCACCCCGCTGCATGCCAGCTTTCTTCCAGGGTTTCAGCTGCCTGACACTGTGTCATCTCCATTTCTGTGTGTTATCTGTGTCCCTGGAGGCTAAGCTCCGGGAGGAAGGGGCTTTTACTCTCTGACCGACAGTGTGGCTGCTGACCTGGGCCTGGTGCAGGGGGTGCCCAGAGTTCAGTGGGGTCCAGCTGCTCCCCGAGGTAGGCAGGTTGGTGGCCAGGCCTTTGGTCTCACTCTCACCATCTGTCCCACCCATAGCTCGGTTTCCCACCACAGGGGACCCTGTTCCCCACCCGCTGCAGATGCTAACTTTGGATATTTGAGACAGATATTTGAAATAAGAGTTTAGTGTACTTCCCCGTGGAAGGTTTCCGTGTTAGGGGATTAGTAACTTGCTGACCTCCTGATGTCATCCCCATTGGGTCCAGCCTCTTAGGACTGTGGCTCTGCCCCCTTTCCAGGTTTGGCACAGTCAGAGTCGATAGTGGGAGCCATAGTTCATTTTATTTTCTTGGGGCAAAGCATTGGGAGGTAGGCAGAAAAGTTTTAAAATGAGCTTTAACTGTGACAAAACCCTACTCATGTGGGACTCTGGGAGTGTGGTGTGGTGGGAACCCACTCTACAGCTCCCTGGGGGTCGGCCCAAGCGCCCCTCACTTCGTCCTCCAGCACTGCCCAGCGGGACGGGCTGTGCCTGCCGCCTTAGCGTGTGGCTTCTCGCCAGGGCCGTGCTGACAGGTAAGTGTACAGCGTTCATTCAACCCAATCCCAGCACCTGCAGAAGCACACACGAGGGTTGAGGAATCATTGCTGAAACAGCTCGATCAATCTAAATTTAATTAAAAGGCTTTGAATCAAAGAATAACATGGTCAAGTACAACAATGAGCACAAGCATCCTGGTCATTTTGCATCCTAACCCCTTCTCCGTGTTTTCAGTGGGGGCAGGCAGGGCCAAGCTGGCTGGCTCGCCCCTTCCTCTCTTGCTCTTCAGGAAAACGAGGGTTTCCTTTCCTGAAGGGAAAGCACATTTAATTTGTCTGCTTTGGTCGTCTGAACTGTTGGGTGTCCACTGGAGGATCCTTGGGGCTTTTAGTAATATCAGTGAAAGGGCACGTGAAGCTGAGTCACCTAGTAGTCTGCATTTGGGCAAGAGTTTTTGCTAATTCAAAATGTATGTGATACGTCAGTGTTGCCTCCCTGCACCAGCTGCACTTGGGAGAAGACTTACAGGTGTGCTTCCCAAGCAGAATTGCTGTCCATCCGTTCTCAGGACTCCCTGTAATGACACATAAAGAGAGGCTGCGGGCCCTGGGCAGTGGGTGGGGACTAGGCGTCCCCTGGAGGTTCAGAGCCAGAAAAGGCCCAGGTCAGTGCTGCTGGGCTTAGGGACCTCTCCCATGGAGGATACAGGTCTCAGGCGAATGGATTCCCCCCCGCCCCCTGTGGGTGGGCCTAGTGCAGACCCACTGGCTATTGGTGGCAGCGAAGGAGTAGGCTGTATCCGACAGAGGTCCAGATACGTGGGGGAGGGGCGTAGAAGGCTGTAGTCGTCCCAAGGAGCTGGAAGACTGGGAGGTTGTCAGTTTGTGATGTGGACTTGAGTGGAGCAGGTGGGGTGGCCCCAGGAGGTGGCCCCAGAACAGGTCACCCACTATCCAGGGCTGACTTGTCGTCTCAGGTATGACCCAGGTAGTGTGAACCCGTGCACACAAGTGAACTTGCCAGGTCTCATTTTTCAGGCTCAGCTCTGAGACGCGATGGCCACCCTTGGGTGTCTCCCTCTGGCCTTTGTCTAAAGCCAAGGAAGGTTTCCTGCTTCTGCTTCGGCTGTTTGTCGTGAGGGCGGACTCTGAGTAGCCAACCCCCTCCTAGTCCCCAGTCCTCTTGTCCACGGGCCGTTCTCGCCATGTGCCATCACGGGGTTGGCGGGACCCCTCTCGGCTTTTGGCTTTATCCAGATGGATAACGAGTAGGTCTCGGGGTCCAGGCAGAACCCCTGGCTGGCTGCCCTGAGTCAGTGTTCTCTGTTGGACGGCCCGGGTGGCTGCTGAGCCATCGGGGGGCACATTGTCTTCCTTCTGCTGTGTCATAACTGAGGATCACAACCCAGATGACTCCAGAGCTGCCGTCGGCTGTCCCTGGGTGACCAGTGCGTGGCAAAGGACAGCAGCGATCTCCAGACACGCACACGGCACCTGGTTTTCCTTTCTTGCTCAGTTTTCCTCTGGCTTCTGCGTGGGAGGGTCATGGGGAGTTAAGACCTGCGTGTCTCTTCTGAGCCAGGCTGGAGTCTGACTGGACGGGGGGCTGCCTTCTCTCCAGGGGTGTTTCTGCCGCATCTGAGGCTGAAGGGGAAAGCCAGCACAAATAATCTTTTTAGAGAACTGCTGGTCTTGTGTTTTGAAGGGGAAGTGCTGATGTGACTCAGTGTGCGCTTGAGCTGTTGGGAGAGCTGCTTTCTGCTCCCTTGGCTGCTCCGGCGAGGCACGACTTGGGAAGGTCATCTTGGCCGCCTGTGTTTACAGAGCACAGAGGATGGGGCAGGAACCCACGTGGAATGTTCAGTGGGGAATATTTAAAAGGGGGGTATGTTCTCCTGTCACCTAACTGGTGTCTATGGGAGCCCGTGGTCGCTGAATCCAAGGTGCTTTGGGCCTGGCTCTTGGGCCACCAGCCTTTCCGGATCCAGAACCTCCTCCTGCTGGGAGTGCTTTGTTTGAGATTGCTCAGCAGTGGGTGAGCTGAAGTGGTGGGTGAAGTATGGGCCCAAAAGTGTGCGATGCGTCCCCATCGCTGTCCTCCAGGATGTCATCCTAGAGTGCGGTACATCTGCTAATGAGGACACAAGGTGTGACCTTCCGCTTGGAACAGCTGCATTAATTACATCCTCTCTGACACCCCCTGTGCCTACCACTCCCAGCCAGCATCCTGTGCTTTAAATTAGACCCAATCGGAGGGAACCAGGAGGTGTCCCTGGAGGCCAGATGCCCTCTGCTCCTTGGCTGTGGATGTCAACTTCTGCTCTGGGCCAGGAGTGGTGGGTGGGCTCTGCGAGGTGGTCCTTGGAGGGAGTGCAGGGAACCAGGGGGCCACGTGCATGAGGCGACCCGCCTGAGCCCAGAGGGCACTGCCTGTTGTCACTTCATTGGACTCGTCTTGCTCTCGTGGTTGGCAGTTGTCCCTCCAGAGTGAGGCAGTGACAAGTCTAGATGCCAGGGAACGGCCCCTCTGCACGGAGTCTTCTCGTGTGCATGCTCCTCACTAACAGGGGTGGCCACTGCCTGAGAAGAGAGCAGATCTGGAACCCCCATCTCTCTGACCCTCCCTGCCGCTGTCCCTGCCCCCGCCCCAGCATCAAGGAGGGGCAGCAGAGTCGGTGGCTGGAGCTGCTGAGGGCAGCGAACTTCCCTGAGCGGTTCATCATCTGAAAATGAGGCACTGAGACCGCCCCTTGGGTCTGCTGTGAAATCCGAGTCATCTCTGCCGCCTCCGCTGTCTGTGTGCTCCTGCCCTGGCCCAGCACCCAGCGCGTTGATCCTGGCGTGCACTGGG
This sequence comes from Tonatia bakeri, assembly GCA_004024845.1. Classification (NCBI taxonomy): domain Eukaryota; kingdom Metazoa; phylum Chordata; class Mammalia; order Chiroptera; family Phyllostomidae; genus Tonatia; species Tonatia bakeri. The sequence continues at coordinate 47,912 of PVIA01007540.1, forward strand.
TGCCTGGCACATGTTTGTCGACCAAATGAAGGTGACAGTGATTTGCACAGTGATAGCTGAGGACACCCTGCCCCTCATCTTTCTGAGTCCCTGCCTCCTCCCCTCCCCTGTCCTGCTCAGTAACTGAAGGGTGAGCAGCCTTGGCGGCCCAGATTTTAGGGTCCCCTGATTGGTGGGTGGCTCTGCTGTGACAGGCCGGAGGGGTGAGCGGGTTGCGCCTGGCTTGAGGCACGCAGAAGGCGGTGTTCAGCTCGGTTGCTTGGCTCCGGGTCCCAGACGAGCAGGCTTGAGAGGCACTCGAGCTCAGTGGCTTGGGCAGCTACAACCCTGAAGGTCAAGTCCTTTCCGACTGGCAGCTTCAGGACGCTTCGCCGGCCGGCGGGGTTCCCGCTTGTTTCTGAATGAGACATTATTCCCAAGAAGTCACCACATGTGAAGATGTGTGTTGTGTAGCTAATGGGACACTAATGAAATATTAAAGTGCATCTCTCTTCCCGCTGGCCTCCTGGGGCCCACTCTCCTCCTTGCTGTGGTCTGCCCTTACTCGAGGAGCCCCAGGGAACTAACATTTCTCCGAGCTGTTCTGAATAACCTTGCAGCCTCTGCTGCTGCCATACAGGAGTTGATGGTTTATGTCGGTGACAGTCCGGCTGGGTGAGGTGCACGCTCTCAGCAGGGGTGTGCTACCTGGGGAGGTACCTTTGACTGTCCCTTCTGTCCACCTGTCCTCCAGGCTGCCACCTTCTCCCAGGTCCCTCGTGCCCACCTCTGCCTCCCTCTCAGCAGCAGACTTGACCCCAGGTCACTGGATATGCTGTCACAGCCACTCTAGACTTTGCCAGACCCTCTGGCAGTCACCATGCATGTGTCACAGAATCCTCCCGCCCACCCAGCTGGGCACCTGGGGAGGCATTTCTGTCCCCACTTTGTAGGGGAGGAAACTTGGGCACAGTGGCTATGAGGTCCGCTCAGGGGCACACCCTGGTCAGTCGAGGAGGCAGCATTTGAATCCAGGCCACACACCACAAAGTCAGGTTCCTGCTGGGCTGCCTTCCCAGCACTGCCTGTCCTGTCCCGTTCCCCTGGTGCTGTGTGTGATCCCGAGTCAGCCGCCTCACCCCTACTTCTGCCCCTCTCTAAAAAAGGACTCGAGGGCTGTTCTTTATCCTCACACCAGTGGACACTCCTGGGGACACAGTCTGTGAGGGAGAGGGTTGGATTTCAAGGGCCAGTGCCTCACCCCGGGCTCTAGATGTGTGCCCTCCTCTTTGCCCTGGCTGCCATTGCGTCCCTCACATCCCTGACCTGGATGCTTGGGGTGGCTCAGTGGGCCACCCACACCCACACTCCCGTGAGTCCCGTGTGGCAGGATACCTGCCTCGTCAGGTTGCACAGTGCTCTGCCGAGTGAACCTGCAGGGACCTCCCAGAGCTGCTTGCCTTTCCGCTCCCTGTTCCTCCAGCCTCGTGGGGGTGCCCTCACCAGCAGAGCGCCCTCCTGGGTAGGGAGGCATTCTGCCCCTGGCCAGCACTCTGTGTGACCCCTGGAAGCCCTTGGCCAGGCCCTGGCCCCACTTCTCCCTCCATTCCTACCCCCTTAACTCCCTCCAGGAGAGACTCTGATCAGCCTGTTCCTGGAAGCTTCTGCCAGCAGACTCTTTCCTGCCCCGAACTCCACTCATTCCTCATACCTAGTTTCAAGTTGCTTTTTGGATACGTGTGATGCCCTCCACTGTGCTGTGCCAGGCTTTGGGCTCCCGGGCAGAGGCCAAGCTGAGGGGCATGCTGACAGCGGGGAGGCGGGAGAAGACCAGGGCGGGCTCATGGTGGTGGCGGTGGCGTGGAGTTGGGCCCAGCAGGGTGTCTGGAGGTAGGGGTGGGAGCAGGCACGGGTGGAGTGGAGGCGAAGGAGCATCCATGTGGCCTGGGACATCCTGAGGGCCAGAGAGGCTGCACTGTGCAGGGCGCCCCCACTGACACGGTCCCATATGGGCTTCGGGGCCGAGCCGCATCACAACTGGCGGTTCCTGCGGGGTCTGTGCGATGCCCCTCTGCCCCGCTGACTGAAGGGTGCAAAGAGGCAAGGCCTATCTCTGGCTTTTTGCTGTCGTGTCTGGTGTTAGGACAGCACCTGATATATTTAACAGGTGCCGCACACGCTCTGGAATGAAGGAGTAGGCACTTGAATTGGGTGAAGCAGTTTCACGCACAGAGCTAGAGCGCCCTGGCTGGTGGCCGCCCGCATCATTTACTGGGGCCTCTGCCCCTGGCGTAGCTGCCCGGGGCACTGTCGCCTCTCATCAGGGCCCATCCCGGGCAGATCTGGGGGAGGGTGACACGTGCACGGTGGGGCCACAGACCTTCTGCTCGCTGACACGCAGCGGGCGAGGCCTGGTATGGAAAAGCTGGGCTTTGGTTCAGTTGGTGTGAGGGAATGCGGGGGCCTTGTTAGGCAGGGGGGTTTCAGGAACCACAAACTTGGGGCCCTGTTCTGCTGCTTTCTCTCCCTCCCTGGGAACACATTCTTGTCTCCATCTTGCCAGCTTTTTATCTTAATTTACGAGCCTGCCCTGGCGCTGATGAAGACATACCGCGCCTCCTGCAGAAACAGAGGAATTCTAATCCTGCACAATGCAGAGGCAGAGCTGCCTCGGGGGCAGGGAAGACAGGCCACGCAGCCCTGCTCGGCTTCCGCTGCCCTTCCAGACACTTTCTGATTTGTTTTTCAGTTTGTTATTTTTTGAAAAAAGAAAGGCTGCTTTAATGGAAGCTTTTAAAATCCAGGAGCTTTGGATTCCTCTACTTCGTCAGGCAAAAGTGGATTCATTTAACTAGTTTTATTTTTTTTTAAATGGATATACTTAGGAAGGTTTCAAAAATTAGACTTTTCACTCCTTTTACTCCAAGAACCTAGAAGCCAAACTTGGAAACAGTCTCCTTGGTGGGTGTGTGTATTCACTCCGCTGCTTTATCAGGGCCCCGAGTTTCCGCCCTTCACCCTTTCTCTGCCCTGTGCTCCTGGGGACTGTGGGCGTGTCCCCCCCCCCCCCAGGTGCAGCCTCATGGGGGTGAGGCGGGGTTAGTGCAAACCGTAGTTTCACAGGAAGGAGAAGAACCATCAGGTGGGAGGAATTTGGGGGAGATCCTGGCAAATCCTGCTTTTCAAAGTTGGGGAGACCAGTGCAGCCTGAAAGGAGAGTGGGGGCTCTGGGATGTGGCTTCAAAGAAGAGGCGTGCGGGGCACAGGCGCCTGGGGCCGGGCCAGAGTCCAGGGCAGGAGGCTGACGGGGTGGCTGTGGGGGAAGCAGCTGGCCTCTGACCTGCTGTGGCCTCGGCCCCTCGGCCCAGGGGAGTGTCGGTCTGAGGCGGGCGAGGGTCGGTGGTGGTCAGGGTCACTAAGAAAATGAGCCGGCAGCCCTGCTGCCGACCGAGCCGGTCTCTCCGGCAGGGCCTGGAGGTGGGCTGTCCCCAGTGAGCTCCCCTAGGCCCTTCTCCCTCCGCCCCTGAGTCTGCTCCCCCATCAGGCTTCTCCCAAGGCTCTGGCTCAGCGTGACCCCTGCCCTGGGCTGTGTGTCCAGAGCCTTTGGGTGTGCCGGGTGCTCTTTGGGAGAAGACCCTGGGCGCGGGCAGTGGAGCCCCAGTCTCCGGGGCATGCCCTGGGAGGCAGCCATGCGGCCTGGGAAGGGGCAGCGCAGGGAGCTGGGGCTCCACGTCTTTGTGTTTCTCCTTGGCCTCTTGTCCCTGGTGGGGATCCCCTGGACAACGAGCACCTTGTTCTCCGGTTGAATCCGGTTCTCCCCTGGCTGGACTGGATTGGGCTTCTCCACCTGTCAGCACAGAGCTGGGCCTTTCCCAGGCACCACCGAGTAGAAAGCTCATTCGTTTTCCAAGAAAGGATGCTGAGAGAGATGGCCAAATTGAGTTAGGAGTGCCAGGAATCCAGGCCCACGAGCAGGCGTGCCGAGTTCCTGTAAGGCCCGCCCGCTCTGAATTACAGCTGCTCTCCACGCTTCTGCAGGGAGGCCGGCGCTTTCCCTGTGGCATTTACAACAGCTTGATTTACGGGCCCGTGTGCTCGCTGCGCTCTTCACATCAATTCTCTCTCCTTCTTTAAAGTTTTAAGCCTTTGCCTTATGAATGAGGCCATTGAATATTTAGGTGCCCTGTGCTTTTATGAGGTCTTACTCTCCCTTCCTTCCCAGCTTCTCCATAAACACGTTCTGAACACCTGCTCTATTGGAGGTCTGCGGCAGGCTCCCCAGGGGTCTGGAGATGAAATCCCCACAGTCCTGGGCTCCAGGGAGCTTGCCTTCTAGGGAGGAGTGGAAAGAAGCCCGCTGTGCACAGAGGTCCCCTGTGCTGTGCATCACTGAGCACCGGGTAGCGGACACTTGGTCTGTGCCAGCACTGCGCAAGGTGCTGGGCCGCCGCCGACTGAGACCAGTGTGGACCATGCCCACACCTGGTGCGAGTGCAGAGGTGTGACAGGAAGTGGGAAGGCACGAACACAGGCCACTGCTGGAGCCCATGGCAAAGCCGTGTGGTGTGGGTGGGTGCGTCAGGGGGCGTGTCTCTGGGCAAGTGATCTTTAAGCTGAGACTGGGAGGATGAGCAGGAGTTAGCCAGGTGAAGGGGACTGGGGAGAGGAAGATTGTCATAGCGGGGGGAGCTGCCCTGTGGAGATGTGGTGTCCAGAGACAGCTTGGCATGTCCAAGGAACTGCAGGCAGTCTAGAAGGTGTGCGGCCTGGGGGTGAGGGTAAAGTTGGCCTGGGGTGGGATTGGAGTTGGCCGCAGGTGCTGCCAGGTGATGGCAGGTCCAGTCGGCTATGGTGGAGAATTTAAATATATATATTTTAAATCCACACCTGGGGTTATGTTTGTTGATTTCAGAGAGAGAGAGAGGGAGAGATATCGATTGGCTGCCTCTCACAGTGCTCCAAATGAGGACCAAACCACAAGCCTTTGGTGTATGGGGCGATGCTACAACCAGTGGTGCCACCTGGCCAGAGCTGTGGTGGAGAGTTTGTGTGATGCACCTAGGAAGGCACAGAGGAAAGGGGCGGCTGATGAGATTTCTGTTGCTCAGAAGAGAAGGCCAGGGTGGCAAGACAGCAAGAGCTGTTTACAGACCATGAACTTGCTGTTGCCAGTCTAGGCGACAGCTGGACCAGAGTGTTGCAGTGGGGCTGGACAGAAGTGACAGGTCCAAGAGATTAAGAAAAGGAGCCTCTGGGACTTGGTCGTCAGTGGGACATGGTATCCAGGACAACTCCTGGCTCTCTATGCGGGGCAGCGCCTGGAGGAGATGGCGTTCCCTGAGACGCATGTCCCTAGGAAGCACAGGGACTGCTGTGGAGGCTCAGGGGACACCTCGTGTGGTGGGGCCCGTGAGCTGAAATGGGATGCACGAGGCCCGGGAAGTGCAGGTTTGAGAGTAGATAGAAACCGCCCAGGGAAAGGCACCATGTGTGTGTAGGGGAGCATGCAGACAGCCCGCAAAGTCCCAGCATTTAAGGGGGACAGAGACAGAACCCCCCCAAGCAGTATCAGAAAGGTCTGTGTCAGGGGACATTGGCACGCCCTCATGGGTGGTGGTGGAGGCACTGAGAGGAGACATTCAGGTCCCTGCACCAGCGTGACCAGCGTGAGAGGGAGGAGCCGGGGCTGCTTGGGGTCTGGGCTGGATGGGGCTACGTCAGGCTCAGCACCTGCAGGGCCCCAGCACCCTAGGCCTGAGCCCTGCTCGCCTGCCCCTGACTTGCCTGCTGTGGCGCCAGCGGTGAAGGCCTTTCCAGCTCCCTTGGGTGAAGCGTCGTGCTGCCATCCTTACGTGGAGTGCACGTGGGAAGCCCTGCGCGCAGACACGCAGTGTTCCAGCAGGAGCACCCTCTCACCCAGGCCCCAGCCTGCTGCTGCTGAGTCCTGAAGAAGAAGAATGTTTCCCTAATCTGAGAAGACTTCACCTTTATGCTTGACTGAAGCAAGGACCACATTTGTCCCAAGAGCCAATGGGAAGCTGGGGTTTGGGTAATCTATGCAAAGGCCCCTCGGCTGCCCTGCATCCATCATCAGAAGTGACAGAATTTACATCATTAATCATTGGCGGTAATAGAAAAGTCATTGGAATAGAATGTTGTCACAGGATAAATGCCTCCCAATTGCATATAAATGTCTCGGCTTCACTGTACTGTTGGTGCTTTGGAAATACTGTGGCTTCAGAATGGTATTTATCTGGCATCCGGAAGCCACGAGTACCAGCCCATCCGCCTCCCCAAGGATGCTCCTACTTTTACTTCCTGTCCTGCCCCAGGCCCAGGGGTGTGGCCCACACCTGGTGCCCTGAGAGTGAGAAAACGCCCCAGATCCAGCAATCCGTTGTGCTGCCCAGGCCATCTGCCATCCCATGGCTGGAGGGGTCTGTGCCCTTCCTCTCCGTGGCCCAGAGCAGAAGAGGATGTGACCCTGGCCCAGCCGTGCCGGCAGCTACAGCAGCCTCAGCTGCAGGTGCATCGGCTGCGGGCCGACCATGGGCTGCGGAGGCCAGGTGAGGCCCAGCAAGCCAGAAGCAAGAGAAGAGCACTGCCAGGCCACGTTCCTGTTCTGGAAATGAAGGCCACAGCGCTTTTTGGCTGGTGTCTTTGTGTTCCATGACCTGAAAACACTCTGTTTTTGGAAAGTGCGGATCTGCTGACGCCTTTTTCTGGAGGGGTGTGTGTGTCTGTCTGTGGCCAGTGCCATGCCTCGGCCCAGCCAGGTGCTGCTGGTGGGGCTGAGGCTTAGGAAGCAGGGCATCTTTTGCTGGGGTTGGAAGGGTTTTGTTTTGTTTGATCCTCAAGCTTTCCATCTGCTCAGTGGTCTCGGAACCCTGAGGGCCCAACGGGAGGAGTGGGCCCCAGAAGCAGTCACCCCAGAAGCTGAGAAAGGAGGCCCTAGGTTTGCAGAGACCTGTTAAGGATCGGGGTGGGGCTTTGCAAGCATGTTTGGTGGGAGAAGAGGCTGCTCCCCCGATTCTGCGGGGAAATTCCTAAACCACAGCCTTTTGGACGTGGAAGTGGTACGAGGCCAACTAACCAGGCTGTTCCCTGGCTGTGGACATCACAAACTGGTCAATGTGAAAAATATCTCATTTGGCTTTTAATGCAAAAATACTCCATTAAAAGCCAATGGTCCGCCACTGTGTCATCATTTCATAAACAAGACCATTTTAACAGCAGCGTGAGGGACATGATGTGAAGATCAGGGATATTGCTTCACATGGAATAAATTTAGCTGATGAAGAATCCTTTCTGTTGTATCTGCGCTCTCTCTCGCTCTCTCTCTCTTTCTTTCTCTTATGTCTTAAAAGGCTAGTGACAGTCTGTCCCTAGGCCCCAGTGCCATCACTCAGCTGAATGAAAGGAGGGAAGGGAAAGGAATGGAAGGGAAGGGGCCTGCCCGGGGCCCCACAGGCAGCGAGGCTTGAGTAGCGTCCAGTCCCAGTTGTTTCTGGCTCCCTAACACTTCCCCCCAGACGTAGCGAAACCCTTCATCAGCACTTCTGCCGGCTCTGGGCTGCCTGGGCCCGGGGTCCCAGCGATGGTGGGCAGACAGCCTGGCCGCCGGGGGGCTGCTTCTGCGGTGTCTGGGCAGCACGGCAGGGCTCCTCAGCCTCTCCCTCCATGGTCCCCAAGGCTCTTGGGACAGCAGACGTCCCATGTGGCCCAGTGCCTGTCCTGAGAGAACCAGTGGCACTGTGGGGGCTCCTGTGGGCTCACAGTGTGACTTCTGGGAGTTGTTCGCAGAGAGAGGAGCCAGGCCCCCTCCTGACAGGAAGGTGCTTGACGGGCCTGCAGACGTGTTTCAGTGTGCCCCCCGCCCCCACCAGCCACTGGCTCCCGGGCTCCCTGGAGAGCTAGGTGTTCATCCGGGGGCTGGAGCCCCCCTCCCCCCACCACGTGTACCGGAGAGTCTGGTGGACGATAAAGGAGGTGGCTCTCCAGAGACGGTCCCTGCTTGCTCCTCTGTGAAGTAATAAATTTCATGGGCAAGGTAGATGCCATCAAATAAGTATCAATTAAGCTCTTTTATGATCATAGCCGACATGATGAATTAAAGTCAATCTAGAGGGAAAAACCAATAAAAGAACAGAGACTTCAGGAATGCAGCATGAACTCACTGAGCTCCCAGCACTTGCTCTCGTTTTATGGAAGGCAGCCAGCCTTCAGCCCTGGTTGAGCACCTGCTGTATGCAAGGCCCTGGGATAGTACTGTGGAGACCAGTGGTGTGGGGAGGTGAAGGGGGTACAGACCTGCACTTCCGAATGTCCATGATAGATTGGGGGTGTCCCCGTGTCCCTGCCAGGAGCAGAGCACAAGAAGGGTGAGGACCCACCCTTGTTAACTCCCCCGCTTGATGTGGGCTGTGGGGCTGGCCGGCTTTCGGCTCTCGGGGACAGGTGCTCTGGGTGTCCCTCTGTTGAAGGGGATTTAAGGATCTGGCAGGGGGAGGGGACTAACAGGCAGCCCTCCCCAGTCCCTGTCCCCAGGCCTCTGCAAGGTCCAATGTGTGCAGTGGAGGCCGGTGGATGGGGCCGGGGAGTGGGTTTCAGCAGCCTGGGAAGGGCCTCGTGGGCGAGAAGTGGGCAGCCACACGGTGTTGCTTGGTGGTGATGCGCTGGCCACCGAGGCAGGAAGAAGGGTGAGGGTACCTGCTGGCCCCTGGTGTCCCAGTAACTGAAAACCAGGTGCCCTTTGCTTGAGTCTGGCCCAGCATCCTGCTTCCATGGTGACCCCGGCTCCTCAGCCGCCTGCTAATTCTCTCTGCTGGCCTCACCTCCTGGCCTCAATGGAAAGCTGCCTTGAGGCTCCCTCACCACCGCCGCCACTGACTGTGTTGGCTCTGCGAGTCCCTCTCCTTGGGTGGCCAGGGACTTTAAATGCTTCGAAATGTCTGAGGGGGACCTTCCAGTGTCCTCAGAGTGACAGGCTCCACCCCCTGGACGTCCTCCTGAGCTGGCCCTGCTGTGTGGGCTGCCCCTTCTCTGTGCTCCTGTGGTTCCTAGGGAAACGGAGCGGGGGAGGCCTTGGCACCGCCCACCGCCCCTCTGAGCAATGGTCTTCCAGGCAGGTGTGTCTGTGCCAGTCCCCGGCGCAGGACGGGGCCGCGTCCCAGGGCCCCCAGGAAGCAGCTGTCCCTTCGTGCATGGTGATGAAGCACCTGTCGTACCAGGTGTTAGGGACTGAGTAGTGGACAGACAGACTCTTGCCTTGCTGTGGGCCTGCCCAGAGGTCACCAATGCCTGCTGGGTTTGGGTGTTAAATTGTTTATACCACAGCTCTTGTCAAAAGGCAGGGGGAAGACAATTCCCCCCGGCATAGAGCCTGCCAGGAGCAAGGACCCCTCCAAAGCTGTCGGGGTGGTCTGCGGCCCCCACAAAAGAGGGGGCCGGAATGAAACCAGTAACAGCTCAGCCAGGCCTGGGCACATGGGCACTAAGCCATTCCCGTGGTAAGTGTTGATTCATCACGTGCCAGCCCCCATTCCCAGGGCTGGGTGTAAATAGTGAACCCGAGAAACGCCTGCTCTTCCCGAGCTTTCCTTCTAGCTGGGGAGATGACGGCAGAAACCAAGAAGACAGTGGGAAAAACCAGCTGCTAGGGGGACGGCAGGGCGGCAAAGCCTCGCTGGGCTGGGTGACTGGAGAGCAGGGGCCTGCCCCCTTCCTGAGCTGGGACACGGGGCTCCACCAGGGTCACCTCTGAAGTGCGGGAGGTACCCTGGCCTGGCTTCTCCTTCAGCTCCTGGGGCTGGCCGCGTTTCTGATCTCGCTGCCTGGGAGGAGGAGGTATATATTTAGATTCCTCTGTACTTTCCGTGGTAACAGTCGCTTTATTCCTGGTGAAGAATGAGGAAAATGGGTCAGCTGTATTTACTAAGAAGCATGTTCCAGCTCCTTTTCCGAGGCTATTTATAAACTTTAGAAAATGCGAGCTAAGTTTTTACATCTTATTGGCAGTCAAGCGCCTGTAAACCCCCCTCTGTTACTACGCGGGGCCTGGTGCTGCGGAGGGGAGGCCAGTCACGGAGGGCAGAGAGGGGACTGGCAGATCGGGACCTGGATGAACCCTGGCTGCCTCGGCCTGCCTCCTGGTCTGAGTTCTCTGGGTGTTTTCCTGTCTAGCTTTCTCGGGCACGGTGGGGGGGCTGCCCTCCAGCTACACGTCTCACAGCCAGACACGCGGGACCCATTGCAGCTGCAGGTGTGAGGGAAGGTGGGCCCGAAGCCTGGGGAGGTGGGAAGCTCTTTGGGAACCTCTGTTCCTCAGTGGACTGGGCTGCAGGGCTGCTCCAAGGCGGGCCCTGTGGGCTGGGCCACGGCTCAGTTTCTCCGCATCCCCCCATCCCTGGGGCCTTGCTCGTGTGGCGCGGGGTCACGTTCTTGCTTGCACCCCATGTGCAGAGGAAGTGCGGCTTCTCTCTCTCTGGCTAGGGCCTGACCCCGCTTTGAAGAGATGAGAGCTGGGTCCCAGATGTCAGGTCCAGACCGCAGGCTTAACCAATGGACCCGAGGAGGTGAGCTCTCTCCACCTGGCTGTTTGGGATCCACGTTCAGGCTTCCTGAGCACCCCTGCCCTGCTCCCCTCTGCACCTTGGGGTACAGAGGGTGTGTCCTTGTGATCTGGTGGTAGCTGAGGGAGAGGGTCCCTGTGCTTGGTGTCTCCTTGGGACCCTCCTGGTGCCTGTTGCAGGGAGGCCGGACTGTTGAACCCCAGGAGTCAATGGGCCCATCTAGACCTTGTAGGGGGCTTTCAAATAGAGGGAGCCTGATCCACTTTGATCTTCTCCAGCCCTTCCAAGGGCGCTTTCAAGAGGCTTTTTATCCTGACCGTCAGTGGTCTCAGCCTTCCCCGCTCCCTGCAGAGGTGCTGGGGCCACAGCCTTAAAGCTCTAATCCGCCCTCACCTGATGTATCCACGAGGACACAGCGTGTGGGGTCAGAGTGGGGCCCCTCCCCTCACCCGCTGAATGCCTTGGGAGGCCTCACCCCACTCCTGTGGGTATCACGTTGATAAAAAAGTGGTAATAGCAGTGACAGTCATCAGTTACTGATCACTTACTCGTCTGTGTCCCCACATGTGCCCTGATTTCATTTAAGGGCAGAGGGTTGTTAGCGATGATTACTCTCATTACTGCTGATCTACCTGCTCCGTGTTGGGAGGTGCCTCGGGCCAAGATTCCCCCAGAGAAGTTCCCAAACTTTCTTGGTTTCCCGAGTGCCTCGGTGATTTTTTTTTTTTCATGACATTCCAGAGCCCAAAGAAATACCTAATAGTTTCATTTATTAAGTAGTTAGATCCAAACACCTTAATAAATATCTGAGTCCTAACAACTTAATAGCCACTTGAAAATATAGTACACATAATTTTTTATTTCATTCTTAAATAACCAAATTACTTACTAATGGGATACGTGTGCCCACTGAGCACTGGGCAGCTTTTCAAATCCGGAACCAAACTGGGAATCCACACTGATTTTTGCAAGGTACTTGCTTCTAATCTCTAACGGCAGCAAACCCGGTATCACCAGCATGGGACCCCCCAGAAGGGCTGTCGCGGCTCTGGTGGTGGCACTGTAAACTGCCCGTAGCTGGTGGCTCCAGTGGGGTCAGGAATCAACGCTTGCTCGTCTCTCTCTGTAAGTCAAATGCTCTGTAGGTCTCATGAGCGTGCCGGGGTTCCCAGGGTGCCGTGGTGCACAGTTTGGGGACTCTGCCCCTAAAGCCTTTCGACTTCCCCCCTGGCAACCCAGGAAGCAGCAGCTCCTTCGAGCTAAGGCCTCAGACTCCTCCCTGCCTCCCTGGGGGTGGTGCTGCACAGGTGACAAGGATCTTGTGTCCCACCTTCCTTGTCTCCTCCCCTCCCCTCCCCGCTCTATCAGGACAGGAAGGGGTGTGTTCTGTGCCCCTCCTCCCTCTGCATCTTATTCTGCCTGGGATATGGTCTTGTGGTCCAAGCATCCAGGGTGGGAAGACCCTTCTCCTGATTGGAAGTCTCTAGGGCACCGATTCAGACAACCTTCCCCCCATCAGCATGCTTTCCAGTCTGAGGCCATACTGCTGAAACCAACAGAAATCACTCTTGCTGTTCAGCGTTGAGGTTCCCTTTGTGGTCCTGCTGGGTGGTTCTCTACCAGAAGTGCTGGACCCTGTTGCTGCATGGGCTGGGAGCTCCCTACACCATTCCATTGGTGAGACAGGGAGTCTGGAAAGGATTTTAAAGTGCTGTGCCCACTACGTAAGAGAGGGAACCAGGTGTTCCGCATGTTCCTGTCCTGCAGGTACAGGCCGATTGTAACCAGGTAGGCAGGGCTGTGCCTTGTTATATGGGTGCTTCACCCCAGGGCCCTTGCTTCTACTGCCCTGGTTCTGACACTGCCCCTCCTCTTTACTGTGATACTCCCACCTGCCTCCCCATCCTCCCTCTCCCCCAGGGAAGCATTCTCTGCACTATTTTCCTCCAGGGAAGTGACTTCTGACTGCCCTGTTCCCAGACAGGTCCTTCTTGGGCTTCCAGACGCTGCACTGGTCACCCTCCGCAGCCCTCTGCCAGCACCAAGATCTCAGTTCACGCTCACCGCAGACCCTTTGCACTGCCATTCCCTCCTCCCTGCAGCCCTGTCTTAGCCACTCCCACGGCTGGACGGTGGGTTTTCCAGGTCTCCCTTTACATGCTGCTGCTTAAAGAGGCTGCCCCCCAGCGCTCTGCCCAGAGAAAGCCCAGCCCCTCCTTTACTCCTCACAGCCCTTTAAACTTGAGCTTCGCCAGGCAGAAACCATGTCTCCGTGGTTCAGTGGTGTTTTCTCGGCACCTGGCCCTCCTTGGACCCAGTCAATGTGTCCTGATGAGTAAGTGCTTTCACAGGGCCGTGGCCTTTTTTTTTTTTTTTTTAAATAAAAGGAATTCATAGGGTCACCAACTCTTAATTTTGCCAAGTAAAACTTAGAAAAATTCCAGCGGCCATAGATCATCAGCACTTCATGAAAGGAAAGTTGGAAGGACACATCTCAGAATAAAGGACAGGTCTGTAAATGGAATAAATTCAGCTTTCTTGAAAATGTGCTGCGCTGTCCCTTCCTCGTCTCCTGGGGGATGAGACGACATGCGTCCATCAGTGAGCCTCCATCCCCCCGTCATGTCCCCTTCACTAAGCCAGGGGCTCCTGGTCAGGGACTGTGTTTTGGTCCCAAGCTGCCTCTGCACACGCTGCTGCCTCTGCTTTGAGGCCCTGGGGGCCCTGATGCTTCCAGACCTGCCTGGACACCCCGGATCGGCGGGCGCTTTGCAGGACTTGGCTCACCTTCCCTGGCTCCTTGGCAACTTGTGACATTTTCATCTTCGTCTGCTCGCAGGTCTCCCTGGCGGAGGACGAGTTTCCCTGGACAGGACCACGGACACCGCCCCCACTGCCACTGCACGCCATGGCCCTCGCTGTGTGCTTGCATGCCTAACGCACTGCCGCTGGCCGCTCCTGAGGACGCGGCAGGACTGGCCTCAGGCCACAGCTCAGGGACACGGGGTGTGGGGTGTTCAATCTCTTTTGATTACTGAATTTAATTTCTCTTTCAACCCTTTAGTCCACCAGGCCACAGAAACATAATCACATTTAATTCTGGGCTTTCTAAGTGAATTTAAAGCCTCCCCTGATCCACTGCTGGGGGAGGTGAGGGCTCGGGCCCTCAGTGACTGCCATTCCCTGGAGTCCCTGGCTGTAGCTGCATATGGGCTGTGACTGTGTTCCCTCGTCCCAATGCAAGGCCTCAGCAGGGCCTGGCCCTCCTCAGCTGCTTCTGCACCCCTCCTGTGGGGAGAGGAACCCTTCGACCACTCCACCCCAGCAGCTGCTCTAGGTGCAGGGCAAACACCACAGGCTCCACTGGAGGGACAGGGCTCAGACCCCCTGGGGCACACAGGCCTCCCTGGGGCTCTCACATTCCCGTCATCAGGGCAGGAGGAGGCAGACCCACACCTCTGTTCTCTGCTCCACATTCCAGCCCTTGCCCAGGACACCATGTCCCCGGTCAGGCTAGAGTAAAAGGCTACAGGACAGAGGGTGAGAGAACCTATTCACATACCCAGGAGGGAACCTGCTGCAGGAAGAAGGTGCTGATTGGGGCTGTTGTGAGGAGACGTCTAGGGGGTCTGGGGAAGGGGGGGTGCAGGCTGCACACCAGGGGGAGCTTGCTCTGAACGCGCCGGGCTGTGGTCAGCGCCAGCTTGTTTTCAACTCTGCACTTTCCACCTTTCACTTCTGTAAGACTTCTGGTTCAGAGGAAGTGTACAGTCAGTGAGCAAGAGGGAGGAATTACAGAAACGTGACTGGAGTCGGCCACTCGTCTCGGCACCCAGGGCCTCTTCACAGCTCGGTCTCTGCGGAGGGCTGAGTGATGCTCCAGCGGTCGTGGTAGCGCCGCAGTGAGGCACGGCGCACACGCACTGAGTGCTCACGCTCTGCCAGGCCGTCCTGAGAACCCTGCAGACACTAATGTATTAAACCGTAACACGAGCAGGCACAACTGCACCCTCATTTCACAGGCGAGGAAGCCAGGCCCAGAGTGTTTGTGTCATTTGCCTGAGGTCCATCAGCGTGCTCACACCTGCATAGGGTGGGGTGTGTGCATGTGTGTGCATGTGCACACATTTGTGGCCAAGGCACAGCAATGAGTGTGCCCACCAGTCAGGGTTCTTGTCCTAACTCTTCAGGAGGGTAACCATATCTCTCTTTGTCCTCAGGGCTCGAACACTGAATGAATGAATGAATGAATGAACAAACAAATAAACTAATAAATGGATGAGAAAGGCTGGAATTCTAATTCAAGCTTTCTCACCACTAGTGAGCAGATTGCTGTTCCTTCTCTTCCTTCCTGGTTCATGGCACCTGCACATACCTGAGCCTCTTACATACCATTCACATTCTAGCCTTTTTCTAAAAACAGCTTTACTGAGACCTAATTGACATGATAAACTGCACATATTTAAACGTACAACTGGAGGGGTTTGGGCATCACTGGAGTAAGAGAATGAATGACCCCTGCGCCCCCAGGAGTATCTGGAGCCCTGTAATTCCTGCTCTAGGCCATGCTGCCTCCCTCCCCAGGTGACTGCTGTGTTGTTTGCTGCAACTGCACTCAGTTTGCATTTTCTAGCATTTTGTATCAATGGAATCTCACATTTTCGGCCTGCCTTTTCCCACTCCACACAGTTAGCGTGTGGCTCTTCCATGCTGCACGGACCAGCTCATAGAGTTTTGTCACGGAGTTGGGGTCTGTTGTGCAGCCGTGAGGCAGCTTGCCCACTCCCCTGACGATGGACGTTCGGGTTGCTTCCAGTGTTTGACTGTGACAGGTGGAGCCGCGGTGTGCACTCATGTGAGAGTCTGTGTGGGGCTCGTGCTTTCTCTTCTCCCGTGTGAGCACCGAGGTGGGAACGGTTGGACTGTGTTGGAACTGCCGCCGCTGTCGCCAGGGGCCTTCCCGTCTTCCGGTCCCACCAGTGGGGCAGGGGTCCCGCTCCCGCGCACCCTCTCCTTCCCACCCCAGTGTCACCCGTTTCAACTGTGGCCATTCTAATAAGCGTGTCACGGTATCTGGTCAGGCTTTAATTTGCATTTCTGAATAACTAACGATGTTCGTGCACTTATTTGCCCTCCCTATATCTTCTTTGTGAAATGTCTGTTCAGCTCTTTTGTCCATTTCAAGAAATTGGTGTGTTTCTTACTGAGCTTTGAGAGCTCTTGCTTGGCAGATACCTGCTCTACAGAGATTCCTTCTGGTCTGCACTTCTCTTTCCAGCCTCTTACGAGTACCTTTGGAAGAGCGGAAGTTCACGCTGATGAAGTCCAATTTACCCATTTTTTTTTGTTTGCTTGTTTGTTTGTTTGTTTGTTTGTTTTTTTTTTAAAGATTTTATTTATTTATTTTTTAGAGAGGGAAGGGAGAGAGAGAGAGAAACATCAATGTGCGGTTGCTGGGGGACATGGCCTGCAACCTAGGCAATGTGCCCTGACTGGGAATCGAACCTGCGATGCCTGGTTCGCAGCCCGCGCTCAATCCACTGAGCTATGCCAGCCAGGGCCGCTTGTTTGTTTTTATGGAACTTGATTTTGGTGTCATGTCTAAGCAACCTTTGCCTAACCCAAGGTCATAAATATTCGCTCCTACGTCTGATAGATATTAAACCCAGCTCTATAATCCGTTCTGAGTTACTTTTGTATGTGGGGTGAGGCTCAGTTTTCTGTTGTAGCCCAGCAGCATTTGCTGAAAGCTCGCTCCTTTCCCCACTGAATTATCTTACTCAGTTTTGCAAACAGCCGCTCATCCCTGTAGATGGGGGTCTGTTTCTGGGCTCCGTTCTGGCCCAGCGAGCTGCTTGTCTGTCCCCACTAGTGCAGTTCTGTAATGGTCCCAAAATCCTTTGGGTCGCGCCAGCATCAACTCTGTAGCTTTGTTCTCCTGCCAGTGGCTATGGCTGCTGGGGTCCGTTGTGTTGCCGTATGGATTTTAGAATCAGCTCCTGTTTCTGAAGCAGAGCCTGATGGGATTTTGAGGGGCATCGAGCCCCACGGCAGATGCCTGTCTTCCCGAGTTGTTACCTGGTGGTCAGACGGGTGTCCGGGTGGGACAGCTCCTGCCTTCCATGAAAAGAGAGTGTTAGT
Source organism: Tonatia bakeri (assembly GCA_004024845.1). Lineage (NCBI taxonomy): Eukaryota > Metazoa > Chordata > Mammalia > Chiroptera > Phyllostomidae > Tonatia > Tonatia bakeri. The sequence goes on from PVIA01007540.1 coordinate 64,603, forward strand.
GTTTACAGAGCACCTGGGGACGCTCTGTGCATTGATCTGGCTTAGGGGGTCAGGGCGGGGCATTTCTGGCTGAGCTGGGGTCTCTGCTGCGAAGTGCAGACCTGACATTCTAACATGCTTGTGGAAGTTTCCATTGTCCCTGGGCCTGCGTCAAGGCTCAGCAAAGAAACCACTTTCCTTTGGGTCAGTGCACGTGGCGGCTCCTTTAATCTGCCCGTGTCGCCTGCCTCTGGCTTAGCGGTTTAGGTTGCACAGGTGTGAATGCATGCCCACCCTGGGTGGAGCCTCAGGTTGACCCTCTGAATGGGCACCAGGCAGGGCTTTTCTTTCTAGAATGTTCCTCTGAGGAAGAAAGAGAAGACTTGGCAGTGTGGCCCTGTCTGGTCTGGCCGTGTGTCTCTGTGTGTCCCTGGCTATAAGGGGAGCTGTGGAATCCCTCACATCCTTCCAAGGGTGGCTGGTGACCGGCAGGAGCTGTGTGAACCCTCATGGCAGGCGTCCTCGCTCCCCTCCCTCTCTTCCCCAGCCCTGCTCTCTGGGGCTGGGGCTCCAAGGAAGCGCTGATGTGCATTTCAGTGGGCTGCCCCTGGGAAGAAGGAGCCGTTAAACTGTCAAAATAAAAAGTCAAGCAAACTCCTTAGGCCAATCGAAAGCACTTAACTCAGATGACAGGCAGGAAAGGCAACAGATGGAATTTAAAGAATGGAGGAAATTTTTAAAATATTGGAATATACCTAGTCAATAATACATTAAATTCGGGATTCATAAAAGGAAATAGTGGTGAAAATCTCCCCAAATCAGTCATTATGCGGGAATTTGATGACAGGTCTCCCCGCAGCCCTGGTTGTCCCGTAGGTGTGGTGTTCTGAAATACAGCCCGAGGCATATATACTGTCACATAATAAAGTATTATGAGGCCAATCCACTGTGAGCGCCCCACTCGGCAGTTTGGAAGTAAAACCCTTTCCCCTTTACAAGGCCAAGTGACTCTTAATCCCTCCCGGGGGATTTCATGTTCAGATGTGTTCACTGCCAGCTGACAAAAGAGGGGAGTCCAGATTTTTTGCCCTGGCACCTGCAGCCCAGAAATGACGGACGATGAAAATATATTTAATTATCATTCCACGCCACGTCTCTGTCAGCTCTGTCACAGGGCTGCAGCTGTCGGCACGCGCTGTATTTTAAAGTCAGTGCGCTTATCTGGAGCGAAGGCTGCTCTCTCTGAGCAAATTGACTTGTGGGAGGAAGGGGCCGGCGAGGTCTGGATCCAGCTGAGCAAACGCAGATCTGTATTCCGTGTGCCTGCTTTAATTGTCGAGTCCGCCCCACATCGCATCAGCCCAGGGATTTGGCTTTTGTAAAGAAAACATTTGCAAGAAGCAAACTTCTCCGTGGCCTTTCTGAGCCAAAATGAATGGTTTTGCTTCCTGCACTGTGAGGGGCCGGCTGACAGTGGGTGCCCACGTTTCTGCCCGAAGCCTGGGGTCACTATTGGTTGCATCTCAGAGGGGAGGACCCTCCTGGGGCCCTGGTTGGACCCTCTCCTTCGCCAGAGGGGCCCCCACAGAGATTAGAGGGCAGGCTTGGGGGCTCGGAGGGGAGGGCTGTGGCATGGGGCCCCCGTGTCCTTGGGACTTGTGGCTGTGAGAGGACCAAGGGCTGGGGCGATGAGCATGACCCCACAGAATTGTCCTCCTGTTTGCCTTCTGTTGGAACCTTCTGGAAAAGAAAACCTGGGCAGAGCACCCGACTCGGATGGAGAGTCAGATTTCGTGGCAGGAGGACTGTGGCTTGGCTGTAGGGAGTCTGTGCCATTAGCCCACACCTAAGGGGACGCTGTTCTCAAGAAAAATGGCCAGATCATAGGCAGTATCTACTGTGCAATTTCCCTGCTGTATCTCTTATCAGGAGAAGCCACTCGATGTTTTGTATGCGGCGGGATTTAGTACAAAGCAATGGAATTTCCACCAAAAGTAAAATAGAATAATGGGCTTAGCAGCTGAGATACAGGGAGTGGTGCCGCTGAGAGTCCCTGATGGTGCTGCTGGGGTGGGTGGCCCGAGCGGGTGCCTGCGGGGGGTGGGGGGCGGCAGGGGTGAGGTTTCTGTGAATGTGAGCTGGCACAGGGAGGGGCTCATTTCCCCTGACCTTCTCTTTGATGAGTAAGGATGCGAGATTGCATCTGCTGAGCCTGCAGACCGGAGGCTGGGGAGGAAGCCGAGCTCTGGCTTATGGATTTGGGCTGTGAGCAGGGCGCTTAGCCACCGAGCTTTCCGCGTATCGATCTGATTTTGCCTGTAAGCTAGAGTGACTCCGACCCCATCACCCCATCAGCATCATCACCATCACCTCGTCATCACCACCACCACCATCCGCGTCATCCCCATCACCCCATCACCATTATGATCACCGTGATCACCATCGTCACTGTTGCCACTTGTCATGGGCCAGACTAAGTCTTTGTAAACTCACCATCTCCTCATGTCCCAGGAGGCAGATACTATTCTGTTTATTTTGCAGATGGGAAAACGAAGGTAGATTTTCTCATCTGTAAGCAGAGGTAGGTTGAGGTAAGGATTAGAGGCAGGACTTCACGCCAGGTCCCGGAGCCCACTCTCACGACCGCCCCTCTCCATAGTAGTAGTAGTTGTACGGGACGAAGGGAGGAGAGAGAAAGCCAACTCTGCTCTTTCCAAGGAAAAGCCGGAGGACGTCAACAGTGTTGAGTTTGAGGGCTCACACTTGGGGATTCCGGCTCCCTTGGGGCTGATGCCCCTCAGCTCTGGGACTAGGGCCCACGAGAGAAGGCTGGCTGGGGATGCAAGCTGTGAGGGGACACGGTGGGGATGCTGTGCGGTCCGGGCCCCAGGAACCTGGGAGAGTCGCAGTCGCTAGCAGGGAGCCCAGGGGAAGTGCAGCCCTCACTGCCGGAGTGGGGCAGGTACGGGTCTCCCGGAGGCTCGGCTGGTGGGCCGAGAGCACAGACACCCACTGTGCTGTCCCTCCAGGTCTTCCGAGCGGTCACTGCCTTCCCTCCAGGGCAATGTGGTGCCACCCTGCCCCGCCAGTGTCCGTCCTGTGGGTGTCGCACACTCTGATCCCACTCCAGCCTGGCCACACGGCCTCCAGAGGCCTGACCTTTGTGTTTCTGGCTTTTCGTGACCCTCTGTCACCTGTGGCCCATGGGGGCTCTGGGTTTGAGGCGGGACTGCAGTGTTGGCTGACTGGGATTGTGACTTCACGGCTGAGCAGCCTGGACATGTGACAGGGTCGCAGAGCACAGAGGACATGCGTGCTCAAGGGCTGTCTGCTGCTCCACCCTGACGGTGGGTTGCAGGGCTCACACCAGCTCCCCACGGCCCCTGGGCCTGTCCCGTCTCAGTCTCTCTGAGAACAGCTTCCAGCAAGTATTCGTTAGGTGTCTGCTGTGCACCATGCTTGGGGAAGCTCAGGGACTGTGGTGGCTCGCAGGACTGTCCCTACGTTCACACATGTTGTTGCCAGACCATGGAGCTGTTGGGATTGAGGCTGTAGCAAGAGGAGCAGGCGACCTTCCCACTGGGATTGTATCGAAGGTCGAAAAGACGGGACACGCCATGACTAGCTCATCGGGGTAACTATGGGTGAGAAATTAATACCAGTTTCATTTCCAAGTGAGGCTGATGACTCTCTTTCCCACATTAATTTTTATTAAGCATTTTGTGTATTATTCCAAAGCCGCAGAGCACGCAGAGGCAGTTTAGACACATTGTGGGTTGTGCGTTTTGTGATTATCACGTGGCCCCCGTCCAGAAAGGAGAAGAACAAATAAACATGATTGCTTTCCAGGAGAAGGAGGTCACCCTGGGGGTGCGTGTATGGGCGTCAGCGCCCCTGGCACCGCCCACAGTTGGGGCTCAGGACCCGGAGCCCCCCAGGCAGGGGAAAGCGGTGAGGGGGGGGGGCCTTCCCTGTGGGAAGCTCCTCCCCCCTGGCTCTCTGTGGCTGGTACTGGACATGGCATTCAGGCCCTTCACCCTGCTCCTGTGTGCCCTCAGGGAAGCCCTCCTTGACTGCCCACACTGGAGTCAGCCTTGGTCACTCTGCCACAGTACGAGGCTCTGTGTTCATCACAGCCCTTCTTTACTCTCTGCGGGATCAGCTGAGCATTCGTCTCCTCCCTTCCTGTAGCTCCACGAGATCAGGGACCTTATCTGCTTGTCTTGGAGTCTCTAGCAACTAGAATGGCACATAGCACATAGTAGGCATGCCGCAAACACTTATGAATGAATGAGCGAATGAACGAATGACTGTCTCTTCCCCTAGACTGTGAGCTCCTTGAGGGCAGGGGGCAGCCCCTCCTTGGCCGCGTGGCCAGCGCTGTGCATCCCAGTGCGTGGACTGCCCAGCCTGAGAGCTGGGACAGAGCCCTGCCGGGGGCCCCGGCTGGGTCAGGGGCCGAGGATGGTTAAGTGTAAAGAGATACTGGCCTCAGGGAAGCCGACAGTCTGAAACGAGCTGCAGTCCCAGGACCTGAGAGGCTGTAGAACTGGGTGTGCTCGTGTGACGTGGGTCACGGTGTGGAAGACAGAGAAGGCCATGGCAGGTGTCTGCTTTGCAGCTGTCACCATCGCTTTCCTCTCTTTCGTCCTCCACTTTTTCCCATGCCAGGGCCGGCCCTGCCCCAGCTGTGTGTGGGGCATCCTGACCCTTGGGCACCGTGCTGGTCTCATTTTCCCGAGGAGGGGCCCGCACAGCCAGGATGAGCAGGGCAGGGCCAGTTCCCCAGCCTGCCGTCGCCCTGCCCCCCGCTGCCTCTCTGGGCACAGCCCCCCACCCCAGGGCTCTCACAACTGCAGGGGCTCCAAGCAGCGACTCCTAATCAGCTTCAGTTGCCCATGGCCACTGGGCACTGCTGATGCTCTTGAAGTCAAGGACGCTACTGGGAGACTGGTGTCGTTAAGAGAAGGATGCCTAGCAACCCCCTGGTCCTCGATCGCACAGGGTCCCCGCTCTGCAGCAGCTTGTCCCTGATCCAAGTCCCTCGGGTGGACCCCAGTGTGTCCATTCATGACCCAGAAAGTACGGGGACATGGTGCCTTCCTTGGCTTCCCCCAAAACTGCCCCCTGGCATGGATTTGGGTGCAGGTCGTTCGTCTGGGAGTGGATGCAACGCAGCAGGTGTCTGTGAGCAGTTAGCCCTGTGGGCCCAGACACGGCAACAGCACAGCACAGGGTGGTCCCTCTGGGGGTGGGCGGAGGGGTCAAGCCGTGGCGTTGATCTACCAGCTCCTGTCCCTCACGGGCTGCGGGTCACTTCCGGGCGTTGTTGGCCCAGCAGTTCTGAGCAGTCCTGTAGAATGCCTGTGCCTGACAGCAGTGGTCAGGTGCTCAGAGACGCCTGCTGATGGCCCCTGGACCGGGGTGGGGGGCAATGCAGGCAGGCCAGCCCGCTCTGCAACCTTGTCCAGCCAGCCAGTGACCAGATGGGCCAGAAGCCAGGTGTGGCCACTCAGGCACGACCAGGGCTTCTTCCCAGGACTCCAGAAGGAGAGGTGGGAGGCTCTGGTCTTGTAAACTCAGCCACTGAAGACCGAGAGGACTGTGTCTGTGATGGGCGGCAGAGGCCGCTGGCCTTGCTGGAGCAGCGCAGCCCCGGGGCCGAGGGCTGAGCTGGGCTGAGCTGCCCTCTCTCTCTTGGGCGCAGCCTTGCCCAGCGGGGCTCAGTGCTGGGGCCTGTGCCCCCAGTCACCTCATGGGCTACCTGCAACCCTGTCTTAAGCCCTGATTCTCTTCCCACCTTTTTTAAAATCTCACTTTACAAATGGTTTCCTGCGCGTCACAAATGCTGTTTGCAGCACTCGCTCCCTGTTTCTTAATTGGCCCATACAACACACCCTGTTCAGAATTTTTAATCAGCTGTGGCAAGTTGCCCTAACAATTTAAATAAAAAGTATATAAATGAATTTAGTATTTTAATATTACAGTGACATTAGCCTTATATATGTACTTAGCAATTTCATGCAGCGTGACAATCTTATAAACTATTCCTCTTCATTTGGCTGGTGGATAAGCCCTGCAGTGAAAGCCTCGGGGTCTCCGTGCAACCAGCAGAGGAGGGGGTGTGCTCTGCGGGGGGCGGGGGTACCACCTGCAGGCCAGGCTGGTCCTGTCCCCTGAGGCCCAGCAGTCTGGGGCGGCCCTTCTCCCCAGCGATGCCAGTGTGCCCGGCCCTCCCAAGGCTGCTCCGGGCAGGGTCTGAGTGTGCTGGCAGGTGGGACCTCCTTGGACACACCTCGACTCAGAGCGGTGTCGGCGGATGGACCTTGCCAGGGACGCCACCAGTGCGCACCTGGGAGCCTGCTCTGTGTGAACAGGGTGTGAGATGGTGCCTCTGGGCAGAATGACTGCATTAATAAAAGAGGACCCAGCCTTTCCAGCTTCCACTAATTTTTACTGAGGGTCTCCAATGTGCCAGGCAAAGAGCTGACCACTCTGCCGGCATTATTCATTGTCAAGGTCACAGTGACCTGCCCGTGGCTGGTCTGTCCTCAGGTCACTTGACCCACAAGCATCATTTGACACAGTGGATCCCTCCCTCCTTCCTGGAACAGCCCACCTGGCCCTGGGGCTCCCACAACTCCCCTGGGGGCCGTCACAGTCGGAGACGCTGCTGATCCAGAGGTGAATGAAGGAGAGGCTCTGGGTCCTCACGTGCAGGGACTCCAGAGGGCAGGGAAGTGCCCACTGAGCCATACTAGCCAGGGCTTGATGGTGTTTTTTAAAGCATAAATGTTTTAAATTTTGATGAAGTCCAATTAATTTATTTTTTCTTTGATTCTTTGTGCTTATGATGTCATATATCAGAAACCATTGCCAAATACAAACTCACAAAGATTTACCTGTATGTTTTCTTCTGAGTTTTATAGTTTTACCTCTTACATTTAGGCCTGTGGTCCATTTTGAGTTATTTTTGCATATGATGTGAGGTAGGGCTTCAGCGTCATTCTTTTCTGGCTATCCACTTGTCCCAGTGCTATTCGTTGCGAAGACTATTCTTCCCCTCGTTAAATGTTGTGCCCTAAATGTGAGGGTTTACTTCTGAACTCTCTATCCTAATTGATTGATCTGGGTATCTGTGTTTATGCCAGTAACACGCTGTCTTGATTGCTATAACTCTAAGGTAAAGTTTGAAGTTGGGAAGTGTGAGACCCAGCTTTGTTCTGTGTGTGCCCCTGCATTTCCGCATGCATGTTAGAGCCAGCCTGTCAGTTTCTGCATGGCAGTCGGGTGGGATTTCGGTAGAGATTGTGTTGAACTTGTAGACCAATTTGGGGGAATAATGTCATCTTAACAGCATTAATTCTTCTGAACTATGAACATGGGATGTTTTCTCAGTAATTTAGATTTTCTTTAATTTCTTGGAACAATGTTTTGTAGTTTTCAGAGGATAAGTTTTTCACTATTTTTATTTTTTGTTTGTTTTAAAAGATTTTATTTATTTATTTTTAGGGAGGAGTAGGGTGGGGGGAGAAAGAGAGGCAGAGAAACATGCATGTGAGAGAGAAACATCGATTGGTTGCCTCTCGTAAGTGCCCTGACTGGGAACTGAACCCACAACCCAAGCATGCGCCCTGGCTGGAGATCGAACTGGTGACCTTTTACTTTGCGGGATGATGCCTAACCCACTGAGCCACACCAGTTGGGGCTAACTATTTTTGTTCAGTTTATTTCTAAATATTCTATCTTTTTTGATGCCATTATAAGTGGGATCAGTTTCCTAATTACATTTTTGAACTTGTTCATTAAAAGTGTATAGGAATTCAGTTGATGTTTATATGCTGCTGTCGTATCCTGCAGCTTTGCTGAGCTTGTAGTTCTCGTCGTTTTCTGTGTGTGAGTGCGTGGATTTCTTAGGATTTTCTCATGAGATAAGATCATCTCATCTACGAATAAAGATAGTTTTACTTCTTCCTTTCCAATCGGGTGCCTTATATTTTGTTTTATTTATTTTATTTTACATTATCATATCATATCATATCATATCATATCAGTTTTCTTCCTAGTTGCCCTGGCTAGAACCTCAAGTACAGTGGTGAATAGAAGGAATAAACGATTTAATTAATCTTTACATGATTCCAGTAAAGTAATCCTAATTTTTATTCCCATTTGACAGGTAGGCGCACTGGAGCTCAGAGGAGTTAAGTCGGTTGTCTGAGCACACGTGGCTGGCAGGGGACGGGGCTGTGGGGCAGCCTAGGGCTGCTGCCTACTGTTCTTTTGCCAGACGCTTCCTCTCCGAGCGAGGCCCTCTCTCTGCAGCATGAGAGCTTGGCAGAGAGGCCCCGGCCAGCCAGCTGAGGACACTCAGAGGGTTTGACGGCAAGTTCTGGGGCCTTGCCAGCAGCACTAGGCACCCCTCAGTGTGGTTGGGTGGCCCCCACACGCACACGTGTCGGCACGTGCAGCCGTACATTCTGCTGGGGCACAGCCTCCTCTTTGGTGTCTCCTTCCCTCCTCTAGCCCCGTGTCATACACGAGGGGTCAGCCTTGCTGTCCCCGTCTCACTGATGAGGGACTGGCGCTCACAGAGGCTGAGGTGTGGCCTCTGGGAGGTGTTGGCAGGAGAGAGATGGGGTAGGAACTCGTGTGGATGGAACATCTGCTATCCGCTGGACACTTTACCTACAACCTTCTACTTAGTCCTCACTCAATATCACTGTCCCTTTGCTACTGCTCAGAAAGTTGGTGTCTGCTCTCTGCTTGGCCATTGGCCATGACCTCCAGGACACCAAATAGCATGTCCGTGCATGCAGCTCATCATTGGCAAACCCTGGCTCTGGCCTTACCTGCTCCTGCTGTCCCTGTGCCATGAGGCTGGAGGTGATTAAGGAATTTAATTGAAGGGAAATGAAAATGGAAAAAGATTGATCCCCAGCAGGCAAGCCTTGCCAGATTCTGTCACTCCCTGGGACCTGTCCTCTCGCTGTGTCATTCCCCACTTCAGTTTAGCTGCTATCAAGAGAGGCTGAGTAATGGTCCAGGGAAAAGCGGAAACCTGTTCACCTCCTGCCTGTCCAGTGAGCAGTCTGACTAACCCAGTGCCTGTGACTAATCTACTCCCTGGCTTGCTCTTTAGAGCTGACGGTTGATTGAAATGGGTCAGATTGTCCCCATTTCACCCCCCCAACCTGGGTGTTCCCCAGGGGACACAGGTGAGGGAGGCAGCACCAGTGGGTCGGTGCCTGGCGGCTGTGAGAGTCTACACCTCTGGTCTCGATTCTCAGGGCCGGGGCAGATCCCATGTGGACGCAGCAGCCTCTTCTGCTGACACCACGGGCGATTCCACTGGGAGGCCCAGGGCAGTGCCACACGCTATCAGGACAGACAGGTGCAGGGTGATGGCCTTTTCACAGGCCTTGTGGATGGTGCTCTGGGCAGGAGTTCTGGGAAGGCGATGCTGGCTTCCTTGTGACTTTTCTTCCCTGTTCCATCCCAAGGGCCAGTACTTTGCTCCAGGAGGACTGAAGGCAGGGACAGAGTTGACAAGAGTTGACAAAGTTGAGAGGTGCTGCAGACAGGCCGCCGGAGGAGTCTGCCTGCCCAGCCTGCCAGCCGGGCCTCACTGTGTGCAGAGCTAGATCAGGGGAGGTCCAGCCTGGGCGCTGGAGTCAGTCCCCTGGGGCCTGCTCTCTGTAGAACCTGCAGCCCGTGGTTTAGTATTTTTGCACCTCAGTTTTCTCATCATAGAGCTCAGTTAGTCCAAGTTCATTTTTCAAAGGAAGGCACTGAAGTTGGGAACCATCCCCAAGCTACAGAACAAGTAAGTGGCAGGGGGGTAGGGCAGAGACGTGGGTCAATCGCTGTGGTTGGCCAGGCACTTCCTTGTGTCTGATGTCCCATCCGGTCCTCACAACCAGCCTTGGACTATTTCACAGGAAAGGACCCAGAGACTCACATGGGGGCATCGCTCTGCCGAGACCACCCAGCAGGACCATGGCAGAGACAGACCAGAATCTGTATGTGCTGACCACAGGCCCAGTGCAGGTCCCTGACGCCCCAGGAAGGACCTTTGCCTCTTGGATGCCGGGCAGGGCCTCACCAGTCCAGGGTGCAACGTTGGTGTCTGGATGAGCCTGGGGAGGAGGCAGTGAGGACGGGGGTGGCCTTCTGCTCCCAAACTACCCCACACACTCTTCTCGCAAAAGCCTCATTGCTGAGAGGCATCTGGGATCAGCTCCCATCCTGACCGGGTGTTACATGTTACACGTTTAAATTTTAGACGGGGATACTCCCCTAGCATCCAGGACTGAGAGCATGGGGACTCTGAATGGTGAAAAAGGAGCCCATGTGCCTTCTGTGCCAGGCTGCCTCCAAGTGGCATGTCAGAATAGATGGTGGGGACAGAGGCCCCCAGGCCTCAGCAACTTACACGGCAGAGGGTTATTCTCACACCCGCCTTGGGCCCACTGCAGGTGGGTGGGGTCTGGGCTGAGCGTGGCCTCTCAGGATGTGGCCGATGGGGCAGCTCCATCTCCAGCATTGTGGTCCCTGTGCAGGAGGGACTGCGAGAGCCCTGGGGGTCTTCACCTGGTGATTACATGTTCCAGTGGAGGTGATGCACTACTTGGTACCTGATGCTTTCAGTGAGGGTGGGGGAGGGGCGGTCCTGCTACATGCTACAAAGGAGGAGGTGGGCCCTAGGTGATTGACCCACCAATCACAGTGAGGAAACTTGCAACAGGGCTATGCCACGTGGGAGAGGGGTTCCTTGTCATGGGGCTGCCCAGTAGGGACAGGTGTCTAGCAGATGCTCCTGGTTCCTGCGGTGGCCTCCTGCAGGGTCTACAAGGTCTCTGCTGATGGAGGGGCTGCAAATGGGGGCCTGGCGCAGAAGAAGGAGGCTGCAGAATCAGCTCCTTCTAGTTTTTCCTTGTGGTTTTAGGTTGGGAGTTGCAGACAACCTTTCTTAGCTGATTTAGTGTCGGGAATACCTAAAGGGCCCAAGGACGAGGTGCCTGAGGAGGGAAGCATGTTTTTCTGTGGGGTCAAGCAGTGGGGGGGCTTGTGAGAGATAGTGAAGACCAGGCTGTGACACTGCCTGCCAGGGAGGCTGCAGGGCTGGGATCTGGATCAGATGGACTCCGTGCATCCAACCAACCATCCACCCATCCGTCTGTCCATCCATCTACCCATCCTTCCATCTATCCACTCACTCATCCATCCTCTCATCCATCCACCCACTCATCCATCCTCTCATCCATCCAATCAACCATCCACCCATTCACCCATCTGTCCATCTATCCACCTATCTGTCCATCCATCCATACACCCACGCATCCACTCATCCATCCATCCATCCACCCACCCATCCACCCACTCATCCATCCTCTCATCCATCCAACCAACCACCCTCCTGTTCACCCATTTGTCCATCTATCCACCTATCTGTCTATCTGTCCATCCACCCATCCATCCATCCATCTATCTGTTACTGAATGCTAACTTTGCATCTTATTGTGTGAATTTGGTAAGTCATTTAACCTCCCTGAGCTGTGGCCTTCTTGTCTCTATAGTTGGGAACTAATGACTGCAAGATGTGCCTTGGCCACTGTGAGGTGTAGTTCAATGGTGAGAGTGCTTTGTGAACTCTGGGGTGCTGGGCACATGGGCAGCATGCCACACAAACTGTGAGGGGCCAGTGGCGCTGGGTGTGACTTTCATTACCTGTGTCTGGCCTGGCTTCCCTGCCCCCACGGCACCCTGCTGCTCCCTTGAGCCCAACCCCCGTGACCCCTCGCCCCAGCCTTTGTCCCCCAGGTCCCTACTTGTCAGCCTGCTCTCTGTAAGCTCCAGTGCCTTCTATCTAGGGCCACAGTCATACAGAAAGGGAAAACCGAATACTGGACTGTTCAGATGTTTCTGGCTTTAAACGGGGGAAAAATGGTGAAGAGTTTTCTTTGGGAAGAAATAATGCTTAAATATTTGTTTTACCACGATCAATCCCAATTGCGAAAATAAGGGTTCATTGCAGGGAATCTGGAGAACACAGAAAAGACCTGAGAGAAAAACGGGGGTCACCCCAGACCTCACTGCCCAGAGGTCACAGGTCACAGGCTGTTTCCTCCTAGTCCTGTTCTGCCTATTCCAGCACGTGTTTGTTCTGTTTCATTTCATAACATTGGGATCATAGATTTGATAGCGTCCTTTCTCATTTAACAACATATCATGAGCATTTCCCCTGTCATTAAATATTCGTTGCAGACGTGGTCTTTCATGGTTGCCTAATAGCCATCTTGTGGCTGTCCCATCACTTTCTCTCCACATTGCTGTTGTAGCTTCAAGGAATTTGGTGTACAGTCCTTTTGTGGAATCTAGCCAGTCTGAGAAAGAGAAGATTCTAGAAACTTTAGAGACCATTTTCCCCTCACCATGCACATCTCTGACTGCGCAGACCTGGAAGAACGTGGAGGGGCCAGGGTCCAACCTAGGGAACTCGGCCAAGACCACAGTGATCTGCACTGTGTGACTCTGTTCTCTTGGTCCCCACCCTGCTCACGGCCCCTCTCAGCCCTGGTGGGGTAGGCACTCTGAGGCTGTGGCTTCCCAGAGCCACATGTCTGGAGCACCAGATCCAATCCAGCGACAAGTCCTTCCTGGCTCGTGGCTGGCTGGCTTGGGGCCTCAGCCCAGGCCCTCAGGGAGCCAGCCTGCCCCGGAATTTCCCACATCCCTGACCTTGGAATCCACCTCCTTGTCACCTCCTTGTGCCTAGTCTGCTTTGATTGAGGAACTCTCCAATACAAGATGGAAAAAACCCAAGGGTATGAAAGTCACTGCACTTTATAGCCTTTTAAGGGCCTTTTAAAAACAATGTTCATTTTTTTCCTTTTTTTTATGAGCTTTTTGGTACACACAGCACATAACCCCACATAAAATGGCTGCACATTATGCTGGCGTAGAAACTGGCATCGATGTGAAGGTCTGTGGAGTTATGGGCTAGCTTCTGGGGCTGGGGGTGAGGGGCACAGGTGACATCGCAGGCCTCTAGTCCTAGGAGAGTATGGATTCCAGAGCAGGTGCTCTTGCTGACCCCGAAGGCAGGGCTTGGTGGTTGGGGCTCTGGGGCGGGAAGCTCAAACCCCTTCCTGGGCAGTGAGGCTGCCATGCCTCTGACCTTGACCTCCAATGTCAGCTGCACATGCTGTTTTGTCTTTGGCCACATGCTAATCATTTCATGGAAAATTTGCCTTGTTTTTGTCAGCCAGCCTGGGAAAGCTGGTCCCAAGTCGTGGCATTTACCCTTATGAGGCACCCAGTGCGGGTTAGAACTCGCCTGCTGCTCCAGTACAGGGGGCAGGGCATGGGTGGGGGCTCTGGTTTATTTCTCCTCCAAATCATACCTCTTCTGCCCCCGCCAAACCACAGCATGGTCCCTCTTGTCCCATGAGTTCCAGTATTTCATTATCCAGAGGATCTCTCAGATGACATCTCAAACCCTCAAATAGCACAGTTATTCAGATCTTGAGGTCTGAGTTTTGCTTTGCAGAATAGGAATAGGAGTTCCTGCTTATGGCGTGGCCACTTTGTCCAGGCTCATGTCTGGGACAGAGCGGCCTGCTGCTGGGGACTCTACCAGTGAGACCATGAGAGAATCAGAACGTCGCTTGCCCAAGGCCCCACGCGGGACCTAGGCCTGGAGTGGGCCCCGTAAGAGATGAGCAGCTCTAGAAGCCCAGCCAGGCCCGAGCAGCTGGGCCAGGAACTGGGGGCACCAGTGGGTGCTTGTCTGGGAGCATGACAGGGCTGGCTGGGACTCTGCCACCTCCTTGGACATGTCCTCCCCTCCTGGCCTGTGGCAGGGGCTCCTGGGCTAGGCGGTTGGTGGAGGGCTGGGCCCTGACTCCTCTCGTGGTGTGCTTGCGCCCTCTCTGGGTCACTGCGTCCTTCCTCCTCCGTCAGAAGGGCTTCGTGTGCGCTGATTGCCATCTCCAACCTTCAGTTTTCTCTGCAGCTCCAGTGGTCTGGAAACGTTAGCCCTCTTCCTGATCCGCCTAACTAACCACGGCCAGGGCTTCAGGTGGGGGGGTGTACCAGGGGGCCTGCCCTGAGGTCCACAGGAATCCCCAAGGGATAGAGGCCCACAGTCTGCTGCCACCTCACCACCTCTCCCATCACTCCCTCTGCCTTGGGGTCACAGGTGCCTGTCCCTTCACATGTTAGAGGTTCAGAGTCAGACCTGGGGTCGGGGACGGGACTCTGCTTTGTGTACAGCCCAAAGGTCAGGTGCACAGATGGCCCCTGGATGGAGCTGGGGCTCCGGGTCGGGGGGACCTGGGCGGAGGCCTGGCCTTGCGGCCGCAGATGGGGAGCATACTACACTGGGGAGATAAAAGCACCTGGGGCTGACCTGGCTGAGCGTGGTGGCACTCGGGGTTTAATCCTTGTCCTGTGGCTGGGTAGTGGGACCTGGCTTTTCCCAAGGGCCCTGCCTGGATCACACCTGCGTTCCCGCCCCTCACTCCTCATCTGTTTTGATGCCTGGGGGAGAGGCGGTTTGGATTGGCTGGAGCTTGGCTGCCAGGACTGTGGGATCTGGCCTGGGCCCTGCCAGAAGCCTGAGAGAGAAAACTCAGATCACTCAGAGGAATTTTCTCTGTAAGCAGCTGCGGGAGGCTCTCGGGTCCCAGGAAGTGCTCCCCTGCAGCGGTAGTTCCAGCATTTTCTGTGTGAGAAGGCGCTGTAGCAGGCCCTCACTGGGCAGCCGGCGCTCACCTCTTCCGCCGAGCAGACGTGACCTGAGTGTCTCCTCTCTTCCAGGCGCACTGCCCGGGACTCCCCCGTCCTTGAGCCCAGAACCACCCTGGGGTTCTGCTGAGTTCTGGCCCTGGAGCCCCCTCAGTGTCTTGGGCCCTAGTAGGGATTTGGGAGGCAGGGATACTCTGCCCGTCACCTCCGAAAGGTGCTTACTCAGGGGCGTGCAATGTGCTTGAAGTTTACGGTCAACCTGAAGGTCTTGGGGGTTTGCGGGGTGTTCCCAGGGTCCCGGTGTCATCCCTGCCTCTGCCCCGTGGTTTGTTAGCACTCCCTTTGTCTGGTCCCCTTCACCCTCTTGTTTACCGTTCGCTGTTAACAACAGTAATTACAGTACAGTCGTGAGATGAAAACATGACTAAATTATGACACTGCTTGTGTAACAATCTCTTAAAACTGACTCAGAAGGCAACAGCTGCACAATTAGGCTATAAATTCTGTGAAATGAACTTGTCGGTGGCAACGGTACCTGTGTGGCAGTCGTGCGAGCGATAACTAGGCTTAATGGGCTTGAGAGGGAGCTCCGAGGATGGCCCCGTCAAGGAGGAGACTCAGTTCTTTGTCATAAGCCACTCGTTCTCTTATAAAGACAAGGGGCTCAGTGCTGGCCCATTAACTCCCTCTGTCTGTCGGGGCCGTGGGGGCAGATCGTCCGTTTGACAGGCTGGCATCAGGGATTCTCTCCTGCCTTCAGGTGTGGCCTTGTCAGCCCCACGAGGAGGCCCTGGCGGCCAGAGTCTGGGCCACACGGCCCTTGAGGGGCCCAGGGAGCGCCTTCCGTCTCCTTGGATGGGCTAGTGGGCCTGCCGCTCCTGGGCTTACCAGGACACTCCACAACCAGGCCCCTGAGGCCACAGGCACCGTGGATGAGGGTCCGGGAGCCGGAAGGCCACGTGGTTTAGGGGAAGTGATGGAGGCTGGCTTCCGGTTCGCTAAGAAGGGTGAAGACTGCATGGCAGGTTAAAAGTGGCTGTGCCTCACCCACTCTGACAAAGGTTGGGAACCCAACTCAGTGACGCTGTCCCAGGGCCCTGCCACCTGTGTCCGTCCAGCCCGCAGCAGCACAGCCACCTCCTGCTGCTGCCAGCACAAAGTACCACGGATTTCAGTATCTCCCAGCTCTGACTCAGGAGTCCCCCAAGCATCTCACGGGGCTAAAATTAAGGTGTGGGCGGGGCGGCCTCCAGAGGTGCGAGCACTCCTTTGGCGAGAGCACTCCTTGGCTTGTGGGCCCTCCTTCCATCCCCCAGGCCAGCAATGGTGGGTGGAGCCCTGTTCACGTCCTCTCCCTGACTCTCTCTTCATCCTTTCTTAAGGATCCGTGTGATTGCACAGCACAGCCTTAATTCCCGTTCACCACAGAATGTAATACACGTGTGACAGGACGTCTTTAGGGGGATGTTATTCTCCCTGGCAGAGGCAGGTGGGGCGCAGGGCCTTCAGCTAGGTGGACCTTTACAACCTCTGAGCTGGGCACAGGCAGAGCTTGGACCTGAGGAAGGGTTGCTGAGAGGATGGTCTTATAGGAAGTTAGAGCGAGCAGGAAGTGTGGCTGGGTCACCCGCGTGGTGTGTCTATACAGGGGACAGCCGACGTGCCCCAGGAACTCCTTTCAGAGAAGGGTGTGGGGTGTGTACCCAAAGCCCAGGAGCAGATGTGGCCCCCAACATCAAAGATGGTGCTGGTTCTTCCAGGATGAAAGCATCCATGGTGGCGTGCCCTCCTGGACCACCTTTGCAGGGAAGGTACGTGTCCAGAAGCCGGCCCTAAAAGGTTCAGCTCAGCGGTAACAACTTTCAAACTAAGTGACCACCACACAGATCCCAGATGCTGCACAGACCCACTGGCAGGAGCCCTGGTGTGGCCTTCTGTAGCTGTCACAGTTCTGGGACTGCAAATCTCTTTGCCCGCAGCCTCGGCCCTACGCACTGCCTCCTCCCGCTCTGGTCCCATCCTGGCCTTTCGGACAGCTTTCGCAATGATTTGCAGGCATCTCCCCGGACCTGTCCGCACAACAGATTTCTGGAGCGTGTCCTCGGGGACCTCCAGCTCCAGGCTTATTACCGAAGTCCTTCACCCAGAAAATCTGTTGACGGAACCATTCTCTCTGAACTGCAAGCAAATTGGGAAATTTGAATGTGATGCAATAAGCCTGCAATAAAACAGAGCCTCCAAGGCGTGCACGGATCGCGGCTTCTCCCAGCCTGCGTCCACCGCGCGCCTCTGCAGCTCCCCGCGCCGTCAGCCTCCAGGGTGGCCACGTACAGTATTTATTTTTTTTAATTAAGCTGCGAGGCTGTGTGCTCACCCTCCACAGATGCTTTATACAGCCCGGCCTTATAAGTTGCTGAAAGTTTTTATTATTTTATTTTTTTAGCGGATAGTAAAATTAAGCAGTTATTAGTATTCACGAAAAATGCTCGTGGCAGGCTTCGCACACGTAATGAGAAGCCACCTGCAGTTCAAAGCAGTACTTGATAATGCTGTAATTAGATTTGAGATGCAAAAAAGCTCATTAAAATTAAATAACATATTTGTCACTGTTTTAAGAGGTACAGATTGCCTAGAACCATGCTGGTCTCTTGACCTTGAGTATTTTGGCGGAGTCCTTGCTGCCAACAATTGGAAAATAACATCAGCAATTCTGTAGAGAATCCTGAAAACATGTTCCTCCCCGGCTCCGTCTGTTGAAAAAATTATATAGATATCCAGGGGAAATCACAGATTTGTGTACAGTGTGCTCCGGGAGGGCAGGGTGGCCAGAGCCAGCCCTCTCCCAACAGCAGTCCTGATACCGCTGAGGGGAGGTGACGTGCCT